>CATODD010000110.1:0-13806 GCA_951751655.1 Ophion costatus | reverse complement strand
CGATGTATAGACGTCCCAAAGGTCAGCTTTTTTCGAACTTCCTAGACTGTTTTAATCGCCATGTATACGCCTTCAAGCATATTATTTTAGCAGGTGACCTCAACTGCAACCTTCTTACTAATAACTACGAAGCGCAATCGCTCAAAGATTTTATTTTCTCACAAGCTCTCTTTCTAGTCCCCTCGCCGCCTACTTATCATACGTCTTCTTGCGACTCGTGGCTCGATGTCTGTATCGTAGATAGTGAGACTAATGTTTTAGCCTTCAGCTCGTCATCCTCACCTTTTATTGTTGGCCACGACCTTATCGAACTAACGCACGCCCTCAACACTGTGCCGAATACCACGAGAACTGTTCTAAAGCGTTGCGTTAAATCATTCGATAATGAAGGTTTTTGTATTTCTCTTTCGTCAAATTTGGAATCCTTGTTGATTACCGCCGGAAACGAAAATGAGGATATTGACTTTTTTGTTAGTGAGTTCACTTATTCCATAAGTTCAACTTTCGATTATTATGCACCTCCGCGACTGTTGCGAGTTCATAAGCCTCCGGCACCGTGGCTTTCACCCGAACTAAAATCCATGATAAAGGAGCGCACTCACCTCTATAAGAGTGCAAAGCGCACCGGTCGCCGAGCTGATTACGATGTGTTTCGCTTTTTTCGAAACCAGGTGACTGTCGAGCTTAGACGGGCACGCCAACACTACATTAGTAACCAGCTACTTGCTATTACCGAGCCCGCTCGTCTGTGGAAGGAATTGGCTTCCCTTGGGTTAGTCAAACAAAGTTTTGCGAGCCCGCTTATATTTTTTAAGGCCGAAGAGCTAAATACATTCTATGCGTCCGTATCTGGCGGTGGTGTTGGTCTCTCTTGTGATCTCTTTCTGTCAACTCTATCCGCTATACCCTCTCCTACCGTATCATTCTCTCTGACTGCGGTCACTGTAGATACTGTCTCCAAATTCATTTCATCTCTTTCTTCCTCCTCCCTTGCCTCTGGACCCGATGGTATCCCTCCCTTTTGTCTCAATAAAGCCTTGCCGACCGTTTGCCCCATTCTCTCAGTCATATTTAATCAATCTATCCGTCTCTCTTATTTTCCTACTCATTGGAAGCGTGCCTTCATCCGTCCACTATCTAAAACTAGGTCGCCCGCCTCTCCTGCTGATACTAGGCCAATCGCAAACCTACCGGAGGTGTCGAAGGTCTTCGAGCGAATAGTGCATCAACAGGTCTCAAGTTTCATAGCTGAACACAATATTTTGGATCCTCGTCAGTCCGGTTTCAGAACGGCATTCAGCACCCAAACAGCCTTACTCCGAGTGACCGACGATATCCGCCGTGCCATCGACCAGTCAATGCTCACGATTCTTGTACTGTTCGACTTTAGCAAGGCCTTCGACACCGTCCCGCACATCAGCCTCCTGACCAAGTTAAAAACCATTGGCTTCTCCGACGCGTCCCTCACGTGGTTCTATTCTTACCTAACTGGAAGATCTCAGGCAGTTCTCGACTCAGAGGAGAAGTGCTCTTCATGGCTACCGACTACGATGGGTGTCCCTCAGGGCTCGGTCCTTGGACCGCTGCTATTCACCCTCTTCCTGAACAACATCGGCGCTGGTCTCAGATATACAAGCAGGATGATCTTCGCGGATGACACGCAAATTTATTTGCATTGCCGTCCTTCGGAGATCAACTCCGCTATAGCCATGATGCCTCACGATGCTGGTGTGATTTGCGAATTTGCACGTTCAAACGGTCTTTCTGTTAATGCGACCAAGACCAGGGCCGTTGTTCTAGGGAGTAAGGCATATATTCGCAAGATTGACCTCGAGATCTGCCCGAGGGTTCGGGTCAATGGTGTTGCACTGGCGTTCTCAGGTGAGGCTTGCAACTTGGGGGTATTCATGTGCTCAAATCTGTCGTGGCGCAGGCACATCTCGCTCATTACTCAGAAGGTGCATATGACGATCTTCAAACTTAAGCATCATAAAAACTGTCTCTCTCAGTCTCTCAAGGCGAAATTAATATCAACTCTCATCATGCCGCACTTCGACTACTGTTGCCTAGTTTATCACGATTTGACGGCGGAGCTCAACGCGAAACTGTAAAGGTTGCTTAACTTCTGCATTCGGTTCATCTTCGATTTGCGGCGTGATGAACACGTCACCCCCTATCGTCACCGCCTACGCTGGCTTTCCGTCCTAAATCGACGTCGCTATTTCCTAGGTATTACATGTTATCGTGTACTTTTCATGAACGTTCCTGCCTATCTGTCCGAACTCTTTCCCCTGCATGACCCGGTCGACCGTCGCTCCGCTCGTAGATCGTCCTCGCTGTATATCTTCCGCATTCCCGTTCATCGAACCTCGACATTCCACAACTCCTTCTCCCTGTCCGCTATGTATTTCTGGCATTCTCTACCTCCACCGATCGCTACATCCGAGTCCCTCCCTATTTTTAAAAACAGATTATTCGAGCACTTACTAGCCAGTGAGCGCCTCCTTCTTCCCTCGGCGTGATTAGAGATCTGAAGCCAGCTGGGCCTGGCAGCACCGTCATCAATACTATTATGATACTCAAATTCGCGCTCTTATTGTTAATTTAATTTTAAGGTTAGTTTTAGTAGCGTATTTTTAAGTTCTATTATATCGCAGAGCGTCTTCTAAATATTTCGTTATTGTTAGTTATTTTTAAGATTTATAGTATTGTATTTTTTATTTTCCTTTATATTCCATCGCAGTTTATAAGTAACCGTTGTTGCTCTTATGGCTGTGCCATTATGGACTTAAGTCGGATTATACACGAACTCTGAAACCGATTATTGTAAGCTTTTTCCAAATTGTATCTCTATCTTGCCCCATAGCGTGCTAGGGCATAAATAAATTTTCATTCATTCATTCATTCATTCTCTCTCTCTCTCTCTCTCTCTCTCTCTCTCTCTCTCTCTCTCTCCCCCCCCCCTCTTTGGCTCGCGCTTCGAAATCGTCCAATCGTCTCTCGAGAAGATGAGAAGTATAGAAAATGTGCTCCGCAATATCGGATCCGATAAGTGACATGTAAGCTGTTAAAAAACCGCCAAAGCATACTAGTGGAAAGAGGAAAACGAAGTGCATCAGTGGCCGAAATGTGAACGCTCAGACAATTGAAAAATCGTTATTATCACGAGTTTTCGATCGAGACCAAGCGCGAATATTTTCTCGGAAAAGCACAGGAATTAGAGACATCGTCTCTACTGCGCAAATTGCTGACGCATGCTCTTCTCTGTGTGATCATGTAGAATAACCAACACGGACTCCACTAAGTGCCACATACAACGAATATATTGTGTGGGTACATCTCCACGGTGACAGGTGACTAAGTGTAAGGCCGGAGCACTGACCAAGCGAGCGCGGCTGCTTAGGACGTATGATATTGGACTATACAAAAACTATCGATACTCTGATATAGGCTAGCGTCCGAGCGGCTACTTGCCTCGTCTTTCGGATAACACAGGATAGCCTTGCCAGTGGTGGGGCGAGACTCGAATAACCGAAATTTTGCGGGCACGCGATTTATCGGGTGTTGGATGCAAGATGTCAACCAAAACGAATGAAGTGGAAGTTGTTTGCAAACATTGTAAAAAATTAATTATGAAAAGTTATTATCAGTGCCAACTTTGTTTGAAAGAATTCCATCAGAGTTGTGCTGAGCAACTTAAGACCGTCAACAGTGATAATGAACTCGTGAAATGCAAAGGAAAAATCGTCGAATATTTGAAGAAAAGCCTTACGCCGAATAAGAGCGGCGAAAGAAGAGTGAAAAGAGTGCGAGAAGAGATAGAAGACGACGAACAGGGAGTTGAAATGACATTGGAGCAAAAAATCGATACAATATTAGTAGGACTAGAAAAATAAAAAAAAAAGCATGTGGAGTGCGAGCAAATAAAAAACGATATAGGAGATATTGTGAAAGTGGAAATTGAAAAAATTAAACAATCTATCAGTAGAGAAATGAGCAAGAGTAAAACCGAAATAGTCGAAAATATACGAAAGTGTTTGCGAGAAGATATAAACAATGAAATGATGAAATTAAAATTGGAACTGAGTGCGATTAAAATCAAAATGGATGAAATGGTACAAAAATCAGTGACCCAACCGAGTGCGTCGACTGTAACAAGAGCAGCCGATGACAATTTGAGAAACATAGAAACATACGCGTCCAAAGTGAAAAGAGCCAGGGCCGAAGAAATTGTTATAGAACCGATGGTGGAGCAAACTAGTGAGAAAACGATGGAACTCATTCAAAAAAAAGTAGACATCATGACCCTGGGGGTCGGCATAAATAGGGTTATGCATGGACAAAAAGGAAAGATAATATTAGATTGCCAAAAAAATCGTGATAAAGAAATATTAAGCATGGGGCTAAAAGAAAACATCGGACAGCAGTGTAAAATTAAAGTAGCAACAAAAAAATTACCAAAGTTGAAAATAATAGGCATCGAAGAAGAAATAGAAGCGATGAAGGAAGAGGAAATTGTTGAATTAATTATCAGTCAAAATGACGTTCAGAAAGAGACTGAGTCTTTCCATATGGGCATCATTAAAAAAAGCAGGAGTGAAAAAGGAAGCTGTACCATTATACTAGAAACCGATTCAAAGACACACAAAACGTTATTGAAAGGAAAAAAAATAAAAATTGGATGGACGAGATGTAGGGTATTTGACTATGTGAGCATTCTGCAATGTTTTAAGTGCTGGGGATACAATCACTTTGCAAAAGAATGTAGGATGGAAGTCACATGCAGAAAATGTGGAGGTACGCATGGAGAGGTGGATTGTAAAGAAGAAACAAAAAAATGTAGAAATTGTGCGTATATGTTAGAGAAATTTAAAGAGACCGGAATATCAATGGAACATGAAGCGACCGATAAAAGATGCGAAACCTACAAAAAAATGTTATCAAGAGCTCAAAAAAACATACTGTACTGTAATGAATAGCAACGACTTGGGGCTGAGACGAGGGGAAAAAGAAAGAAATCACCTCGCAGCCAAACGGTTTTATTGTTAAACGCCCAAGGCTTTTTAAGAAATAAAGAGGAGATTGTTAAATTAGTGAATGATAAAAGACCAAATATATTATGCATAACAGAGACGCATGTAACTAAGGAGATAGAGGAATGCGAACTAGCTATAGAGAACTATAATGTAGTTAGAACGGATACGAATAATAATAGAACTGGGGGAGTATTGACATATATATATCAGGAAATCGAATTTACAGTTCTAAGCACAATGACAATGGACGACAATTTTTGGATTAACATTGTACAACTAATAGGACGATCAGAAAAAACGGTGCTGTGTAATATATACCACTCCCCCAGTAGGAGTGATGGGTACTTCATAGAACACGTTATTAAGATATGTGATGAACTAACGGAAAGAGGAAAATTCATTTTAATGGGGGATTTTAATATCGATGTTACAAAAGAAACGTATATTTCTAAAAGGCTGATGAGAAACTTACGGGGTATGGGACTAAAGCAATACATACAAAGCCCGACCAGAATAACGAATACATCGCAGACGACAATAGATCTCGTATTCGCAAATTACTACATAATCACAAAAGTATTGCTGACGCCTAAAATAACTGATCACAGTATCATAGAAGTAGACCTTTTAAATAATGACCATATTGACAATGCTAAGGTAACCAGACACAAACGAGATTTTACACATTTTACGAAAGAACGGTTTAATCAATTGTTAACTATTGAATTAGAGGGACTTCTTACAGGAAGAAATGACGATAACGAAAATAGTTATGAAAGCGTTAATGAGTTTGCGAATAAGACTATCGAAGGAATAAAAAAAACAATAAATAACCTCGCACCCGTTAGAAAAAAGTTATGTCGCTAAAATGGGCCGACAAGCCATGGATTACAGAAGAAGTAAGGAAGTGGAGTAAAAGAAGAGACGATGCATATAAAAAAGCTGTGAATTCAAAAAGAATGGAAGATTGGGAAGATTACCGCGTACAGCGTAATAAAGTAGTAGCTGAAATTCGCAACAAAAAAACACTGTATTACGAACAAAACGTAGATTGTCAAAAAAGAGATCCCAAAAAAATGTGGCGAACGCTTAAAGATTTATTAGAAAGCAAAAAGACAATGAAGACAAATAAAGGAATAGTTTTTGAGGGAATTAAATGTCATGATGTAAACCAAATAGCACAAAACTTTAACAATTTCTTTCTGCAAAGTATACCGAATATCGTAAGAGATATAGATGTAAATAAATATGCTGGGCAGTATGTGCAGGAGGGACAATGTGAATTCAGACACTTCCGAGTGGTATCTTTTGCAGAAATGGATAAAATTATTAAAAAACTGGACACGAAAAAGAGCATGGGAGATGAAATATCAGTCGAAATGTATAAATTGGTATGGGATAATAATAGCACTGTGATATTGAGCCTGATTAACAGAATAATGCAAGGTGGAGTTGTACCCGATGAATGGAAAAACTCTATTGTTACTCCGATACAAAAGATCAGTGGGAGTAATAAGGCTGATGAATACAGACCTATAAATACCCTACCAATCTACGAAAAAGTCTGTGAGATAGCTGTAAAAAATCAACTCATGGAGTATTTAGGAATAAATAGTATACTAATAGAAGAGCAATCTGGATTTCGAAAACATCATTCCTGTGAAACAGCATTACAACAAACTCTAATAGAATGGAGGAGGAAAATAGATGAAAGAGAAATAATTGGAGTGGTATTTATTGATTTTAGTCGTGCATTCGAAACAATAAATAGAAATATAATGCTAAACAAATTAAAAATGTACGGTATCATAGGGAAAGTTGCAGACTGGTTCACATCGTACCTATAAAACAGAACCCAGCAGGTGAAATACGAAAGAACACTCTCGAATAAATTAAATGTACAGTATGGGGTGCCCCAAGGCTCTGTGCTGGGCCCAATATTGTTTATCTTATATATAAATGACGTAATTAAGTGTTTAGATAAGGATAGGTGTTATTGTAAACTATTCGCAGATGACATGATAATATACGTCCACAGTGATGACGTGACCGATATAGAAAATAGGCTGAATAGCAATCTCGTAAAAATAACAGAGTGGATGAAATGTAACTCTCTTAAAATTAATAGTAATAAGACAGTGTTTATGCCCATACATGATCCACGGAAGCAGAATGTTAGAGGTCGCTGCAATATAAAAATAGGTGAAACAGTAATACGCGAAGTAACTCAAACAAAATACCTTGGCATAATAATAGATGACAATCTACAACTGTAGATTGTCATCTATTATTATGCCAAGGTATTTTGTTTGAGTTACTTGAGTAATAAACATGCTTGGTACATTGAGTACATTGAGTACATTGAGTTATTGTACTTGGTACATTGGTACTAAGTACATTGGTACTATTGGAGTACTTGGTACATTGAGTTATTGAGTAATAAACATGCTTGGTACATAGGAAAAAAAGTTGCAAAGAGAGTCTGCTTCCTTAATAGAATTAAAAAATGGTTATCACAATATAGTAGAGTGACAATATACCGAACTATAATAGGGCCACATTACGACTACTGTAGCACGTTATTAATAAATTGTAGTGAACACTGTATGGAAATGCTGCAAAAAACCCAAAATAGAGGAATGCGTGCAATACTTGGAGTAAATATATATACACCGATAAAAATAATGTTAAGAACGCTTGGATTCATGAGTGTGAAAGAACGAGTGTTTTATAATGTATGCATGCTAGTGTATAAAATGAAGAATGGACTGTGCCCAAGCTACCTGGTGCAGGAGCTGCGGCTAGCGAGTGACCGAAGCAGGTACAATACACGAAACCGAAATGATATGGACATAAGAGCGACGAGACCACGAAATGCAGAAAGAACTGTAGCGTACCGAGGTTTTAAAATGTTTAATGAGCTTCCAGGTTATCTAAAAGTAGAAAGACGACTCGATCGATTCAAAAGGGGTTGTTAAGAAAAGTATGATAGGTGGCTCGATAACTTACCGACGGAGCCGTATACGGGGCCAGTGGCGATCGCCGCTAGGCGTAAGAGCACGAAACGAGAAGGAGGGAGAGAAAAAAAAGAAGATGGCGAAAGCTGGTCGCACGTGAAAAGAAGTGTTCGAGAAGACATGAAATAAACGAGGAAAGCAATGAGTGTAACGCGTTTTATTGGACCCTACATAACATAATTTTGGCGTACCAACGTGTGGCACGAGCTCGACGAAAACGTGAAAAAGAGTTTGTGCAACGAAAAGCAATTATATGTAAACCGGACCGCGAGGGAACATAGCCACGCGGCCGAATCGCAAACGATCATCGATGGGCAATAAAGTCGGCGAAATTAAGTGAACAATAATCAAGAGTGGCAACAAAGGGAACGCTAGGCGTCTCTCTCTTACGCTCGCGACGGCTGGAGGCACAGGGTGTCTCTCTCACGGCTTAGCGAAAAGGAAAGAACACAGGGTGTTTCTTTCTCTCTCATCGAGAACAACGGAACGACGCGAAGGCGCGTCGCGGGAGAAAGAGAAGCAAGGCTTTCTCTCTCAACGAAAACAAGGGAACGCTAGGCGTCTCTCTCTTACGCTCGCGACGGCTGGAGGCACAGGGTGTCTCTCTCACGGCCTAGCGAAAAGGAAAGAACACAGGGTGTTTCTTTCTCTCTCATCGAGTACAACGACGCAAAGGAGCGTCTCGAGAGAAAGAGAACGGGTCTCTCTCTCATTGTCACATACAACCGAGGCACAGGGTGTCTCTCTCGATCGGCGCGGACGACCGTCACACTCAAGCTGAGGCAACGGCGGGAACGGGGTAAGTGAGTCGCAAAGTAAAATTCCTTCCTTATCCTACGATAATCCCAATCCGAAAAATGGCAGATCTTAGAGATTTGAAATATAAACGGGCCGCGGTCAAAAGTCAACTCACACGGTTGCAACACTTTTTCGAGTCCGATGTACAAAAAACAAAAGAAGAAGCAAGAGTTCGACAATCTAAGCTAGAGGAATGTTGGACAAAATTTGAAGAGATCCAGCTCGATATCGATTTAAAACAAGCAAGCTCAGAAGGGGCTTCTGGTCAGCACAGTCGCGATGGCGACGCGGAACGGCAATTATTCGAGGCAAGCTATTACAAGATCGCGGAAAAAATTGAAGCGATATTAAATCAACGAGACGAGGCACGAGAAAATGGCAACGAACAAGGAGGCTATGGTACGGTAAGAAATAGACCGCGTCTGCCGGAGATCAAACTCCCAGAATTTAATGGCGACTATACGAAATGGTTGTTTTTCAAAAATAGTTTTGAACCCACAATCGATCAAGAAGCAGGGCTAACGCCAATGCAAAAGCATCAGTATTTGGTAGGGACGCTCAAAGGAGAGGCTCTCAAGGTTATTCAAGGATACCAAATATCAAACGAAAACTATGCAGATGCCTGGAAACTATTAAAGGAGACGTATGACAATGCGATTGTTATCGTTGAAACGCATCTCGACGAACTGTTGCAGTTTCCCGTAATACCCAAGGACGACAAGGCCGATGGTATTCGGAAATTCGTGTGGCACATCCGAACGCACATGTCAGCGTTAAAATCGCTGTCACAACCCGTGGAGCAGTGGCAAACGCTACTAATCCACATGGCAAAAAAGAAGCTCGACTACGTGGAGCAACGCGATTGGCAAAACACCATCAACGAGAGAACGCCAACCGACATGCCAACGATGGAGGAATTTTTGAAATTCCTAACGGATCGTTGCAACACGCTGCGAGTTCTCGATCAAGGAAAAACGAAACCAGCCACGTCAAGGCCGGTGATTCAACGAAAGGGAGAAAAAAGGGTTTCTCTCGCAGTAACGTCAGGGGAGTGTTACTTCTGTAAGGGAAGCCACCCTGTCTACAGGTGCGATGAACTCAAGAGGCTGACGCCAGATCAGCGAAAGAAAGAAGTTGTTAGTAAACAGCTATGCTTGAATTGTCTCGGACCGGGGCATTTTGCGAGACAATGTAGGTCGTCATCATCATGCAACCGATGCTCAGGAAGGCACAACACGCTGATGCACAAGGATGCGCAACAAGAAACAAAAGAAAACCCAGATTCGGAAGCTGCTACGGTGGTAACCTATTGCGCGCCGGAAGAAACAGAGCGAGCACCGAATCCGGACGAGAGCGAAGGAGCCATGCTCGCTTGCCACGCACAGAGAACGGCGTCGACCGTCCTCCTGTCGACGGCAAGAGTGAACGCGTACGACGTCGAAGGAAATTCTCACTCGTGTCGCGTCCTCCTTGACCCTGGCTCACAATCGAACATTATAACGGAGGGCTTCGCGAAGATGCTGAGGCTACCGAAAACATCGGCGATGCGCGCAATCAGCGGCATAAATCAAGCGAGAAGCAATACCGCGAATGTAACCGAGGTTCGCATTACCTCTCAACAAGACGAGTTTGCGGTTAATCTGGTATGTTTGATACTACCTTCGATAACGGAAAAATTGCCGCAAGTCAAGATCGATGTAACGAAGTTATTAATACCAAAGAATGGATGTATGGCGGATCCTACGTTCTACGAGCCTGGAGGCATCGACATTCTGATAGGAGCAGGGTTGTACTGGAAAATACTCCTCGGAACACCAAGGAATCGAATTGATGGGCAGCCTTCTCTGCAAAATACTCGTTTAGGCTGGATAATTGGTGGCGAGATCCCGGTAAAGCCTCCAGAGACACTCCTAAACCATCTAGGAGTCACTAATGACATGCTCAGTCGCCAAGTCGAACGATTTTGGAAACAAGAGGAGTTCTTGGAGGCGCCACAATGTACGGAGGAAGAGCGCGAATGCGAACAACAGTTCGTACGGTCAAGTAAGCGAGAGCCGGATGGACGGTTTGTCGTACAATTACCGAAGCGATCAAATGTTGTACTTGGAGACTCGCGGGAGCAAGCGACCCGGCGACTAGGCGCTCTGGAAAAAAGATTCATAAAGGATCGTCACCTAAAAGACGAGTACATCAAGTTCATGGACGACTATCTCAAGCAAGGACATATGTCAATTGTAGAAGACCCGGACCAAGAAGGGGAAGGGGAAACGTATTTCTTGCCTCACCAAGCGGTTGTGCGATCCGAGAGTGTCACAACTAAACTGAGAGTGGTGTTCGACGCGTCAGCAAAGACTACATTGGGCACCTCATTGAACGACAAACTCATGGCGGGGCCAAACTTGCAAAAAGACCTGCTCGACATAATTCTGCGTTTTAGGACGCATGAATACGTTATAACGGCGGACGTTGCAATGATGTATCGACAAATTAAGATCGATGCTAAGGATCGGCCTCTGCAGCGAATTGTGTGGAGGAAAAATCAATGCGAGGAAGTTCAAGTATTTGAACTTAACACGCTAACATATGGAACGTCATGCGCTCCGTTTCTGGCAATTCGTTGTCTGCGGGCATTGGCGGATGAAGAAAACGATCTCGTGGAAGCAGCGCGAGCGATAAGAGATGACTGCTATATGGACGACGTGTTGACAGGAACACGCACGATTGACGACGCATCGAACCTGCAAAGGGAACTGAGCGAATTGCTCCAGCGCGGACAATTCTACTTGCGAAAATGGCGGTCGAATGACCTCAGGGCACTACATCAGCTGGCGGAAAAAAGTGAAACCGACAATTTGCTGATGCTAGACAAGGAAGACGCTCACAAGACGTTGGGATTGCTGTGGAATTCGAAGGACGATTGCCTGCAATACCAAATCAAACGGGCGCAATCAGACACCACGACGAAGCGCGGTGTTCTGTGTAAAATCGCGCAAGTTTTCGACCCCTTGGGGCTAATCGCGCCCTTACTAATCCAAGGAAAAATAATAATGCAACAGCTTTGGTTACTGGATACCGACTGGGACCAAAGTCTGCCTTCGGAGGTAATTAGGGCTTGGGATCGATATTATACGTCGCTGTCAAGACTGAACGAGGTAAGAATCCCAAGAAACGTCGTTCCACAAAACGACTTGAAACAATTCCATCTTTTCGGATTCGGAGATGCCTCCGAAAAGGCGTACGGGGCGTGCTTGTATGCCGTAAGTACGAATAAGGAGGGAGTCTCAAACGCAAGGCTCCTCTGCGCGAAATCCAAGGTCGCGCCAGTAAAAACAATTTCGATACCAAGATTGGAGCTCGAAGCGGCGTTGCTGTTATCCAAGCTCTACAATACGGTCCAAGGGGCGCTTGGCAGCCGAATAAAAGAGGTAAGGCTGTGGAGCGACAGTACAATCGTACTAGGTTGGATAAAAACGGAGCCTCGATTGCTCAAAACTTTCGTGGCCAATCGAGTTTCAAAAATTCAAACTTTGACGTTGAAGGCCTCGTGGTATCACGTACCCACCGAGGACAACCCCGCAGACTTGCTGTCACGGGGAGTGACCGTCGAGCGGCTGATCGAGGAGCCATTGTGGTGGAATGGGCCGCAATGGTTGACCAGCGAAAATCCTTGGCCAGCAAAAATGGAGCAGCCAGACGCTGATCCACCCGAAATGAAACCTAGCGTAGTAGCGCTAACCGTAACAACGGAAACGAGTATCCTGGAGCGATTCTCCGATTACAAGCGGCTCGTGCGGGTGATCGCATATTGTCTGCGGTGGAAAAGAAAACGTCGAGGTACCCAGGTTACGTTATCAGTGGAAGAGCTGGAAAACGCCGAAAAAACAATTGCGCGGATGGTTCAAGGAGAATCCTTCACACTCGAACTAAAGGAGTTGCGGCAGGACAAGGCCGTCCATCGAAAGAGCAAGCTGCGCGCCTTGGATCCCTATTTAGACAATGAGGGTCTGATTCGCGTCGGAGGGCGTCTACGCAATTCTTCGATGCCAGAAAATCGTCGAAATCCGATTGTATTGCCGTCAAGGCACTTCGTCACACGATTGATAATGACCTCGGAGCATGTGCGCCTGCGGCATTGCCCGCCGGAGCAGCTATTGAGCGTCGTGCGCTATCAATTTTGGCCTATAAGTGGACGCCGTGAGGCACGTCGAGCGGTTAGGTCGTGCGTTCCTTGCTTCAGATTCCGACCGTCCTTTTACGAAGCTAAGATGGGGGATCTGCCCAAACAGCGAATCAACGAGGCAATCCGCCCGTTTGTAACGACCGGAGTGGACTATGCTGGGCCTCTGCAGGTTCGCGAAAGTCGACGACGCGGAAGAACCCACGTCTCCAAGGGATATATGGCCGTTTTTACGTGCTTCCGCACCAAGGCCGTTCATCTGGAATTGGTGACTGAGCTCACAACAGAGGCGTTCCTGGCAGCGCTGCGCCGATTCACGGCTCGACGAGGGTTATGCTCCGAAATCTTTTCGGACAACGCCACGAACTTCGTAGGAGCCGCACGTGAATTACGAGAAATATACGAGTTTTTGAAAAAGGAAAATTCGAAAATCGATACGTACCTCGCTAACCAGCGAATTCAATGGAGTTTCATACCTCCTAGAGCACCGAATTTCGGCGGTCTATGGGAGGCGGCGGTGAAAGTGGCCAAGAAGCACTTACACACCGTTACTCGGGGATTGACTCTCACCTTTGAGGAGTACTACACCTTGTTAACAGAGATAGAGGCGGTCATGAACTCGCGACCGTTGGCTGCGATATCAGCGGACCCTAATGATCTGTCAGTCCTTACCCCGTCCCACTTCCTCATTGGCGACTCACTTCTCCAACCCGTACAGCGGAACTTCATCGAGGTCCCGGACAACCGTTTGTCCCGTTGGCAAAGCCTGCAACGGGTT
>CATODD010000109.1:0-34418 GCA_951751655.1 Ophion costatus | reverse complement strand
ATACACTATTACGCCAAAAGTCAAATGGCACTGCGAAAAAAATTTCAACTTTTTAAAATAAAATCAAATTAAGCATTGATTTGATTTTAAAAAGTTGCAATTTTTTTCGTAGTTTGCCCCTGGTATTTTCTCGGAAAAGGAATTTCGGTAAAACTACAACTACAACACACGCGCACGCGCGCGCGCACGTGTACGTGTATGTATACTCGCACGAAGCAAATTGAATTGATGAAACATAAACAAGGTAAAGTAAACGGAGTGAAAAGGTAAGTATATTTTGAACGAACTTCGAAATATTAGTATATCAATGGAATGACACTTTTTAACGTTTTTGAAAATAATTCCGAATTCTTAGACGATACTATACATTTTTGATACACTATTTAATACCAATAAATAGTCGATAAGTATTTTTCCCCATGTTTTGATTTATTCGAAATAACTCGGATACTACTGACACTGCACGAAAATTTATGCCTTTTTTTTACGTTACTTCATTCCTGAAGCAATATTTTTTAACAAAAAGCTTTTTTGATTTCAAAATTCGATTTGTTTCAAAAGTGTATGTACAATTACGGAAATTTAAAGACCAAGCGTCCAGAGTGGGCCGTTTTTTTTAAACGAGATACAGCTATTCGAACTTCAGGAATAAATGGAGGCACTTCACTGCGAACAAAAATGTTGCAAATCGTCCGTTGTGTCGCATCAGTAATGACCGAGTGATTGCAGTTGAAATATACAGAAGTTGAGGAAGAATTCTAAAATTCAACCGACTGTTAAGGATCACCAATTAAGCAAATTGATAAACGGAAAAGTACGCGTCGTCTATTCTCTCTGTGCAAAAAATAACATTAAAATTCCGCAGTAATAAGAAACAAATGGTCAGGATTTTGTAAGAAAAGTTTTCTGTGTTTTATCAGGATCGTCAGTCGTACCTCATGTCGGATATGTCGTCGCTCGAGCCCATTTCCGCAGCGGACGCCCCAAAATTTCTGTCGGTCCACTCGTCCTCGTCCATTTGACTTTGGGCCTCTTCAGGGTCCGACATACCCGCCAGATTCTCGAATTCTATCCTCTCGGGCGTCTGACCACGGTCCAGAAGATCCAGGCCGGCCACTCCCTCCAGCGGTGTTTTAACCTTGGGCAGAAATAATTGTTTCCATACACGACGTTCGCTCGATGTGCTCGATCATTTTCGTCTCACTATATGCCTCTTCCATGAACAAAGTCGAGACTTGTTATTTTTTCTTCTTCGAGATATACCTTATCCAGTGCTGGTTTTTTCGACAACGACGATTCGGGTATGTTCTCTTTGTTCAAGAGAGGCAGTTTTTTCTTCTCTACGACGCGGGCTTTCATTGTTCCAGACAAGCCGAAGTGTTGAGTGCAATAGAAGCGTCCATTGTCCTTGTCTCTGTCGAACGTGTGATTTCCTGGGGACCGGGAAAGAGCAAGTTTCAAGGGCTCAGTCTATTGTTGATTATATTTTTGTTATCGCGCTACACGTTGATCTCGGTAATCGTGAGGACGTTTGATAGCCAACCTATTCTCAGGGAGGTAGAGCAATATTCGCAGCGGAAGCAACCCCGATGAAAGTATTTGCCCTCCGTGGACATTTTCTCCACTAAGTAAACCCGCTTATTGCAAAAATGGCACATTTCGGAGCCTCCCTGTGTCGGCAGTGTTATTGCTGCTTTAGAGTTCTAGAAGAAAAAAAAACAAACAAACAAACATACGCCCAAAAAGCGTATAAGCCAAACGTGTATGGATGTTTCTTCGATAGCGAGACTCGGGGGGGGGGGGGGGGGGGTGCGGGTGTTCAAAGTCAGCCGGACGTCACACACTCCGTTAAGAATGAGAAAACGAATGAGACAGTAACGATTGCAACACGAACGTTAGAGCAGACGGGTAACTTTTTTTCACACAATTTCAATGCCATGTAATAATCGTTTCAATTGAATTCAACTGAATTGATAGTATAATTGTGATGTTCTCAAGTATGATTGACAAGAGAGGCGAGAGGATTTCGGGGCATGCACCTCGTAATTTTCCAACGAACGACGTTACTCTATATATAGCTAGTCTCGAGCGTTCTAGGCCCTCCTCGCTGACTCGTTTGCCCCTGGACTCTTATTTACTTCCATTATGTCCGAGATTTTACACGATATATTTACCGATCTTTGTACTTTGGGCTCGTTGTCCTGACTCTTGTTGGCGAATTGTTCCGCCATCGCGGATACTTTGTTGTGACCGAGAGCGTTGCCCTCCTTGATCTTGCGATCAATATCCTTGAGTGTATTATCGATTTCGGCGTACTTACTGTCCAATTGGCTTGGATCCCTGCCCCGCTTCTCCATCTTGATCTGACGTGCTAGAAACTGAACGAAGAATATAGACGTCTGAAGAAAATTTGAGCGTATCCGTGATTAATCGTTACTGCATTCCCAACCTGTTCGCGACTCCATTTCGGCACTTTTTCGACCCTCTCCTGCCTCGTGCCTCGACCCATCTTGTTTTCCTCGATCTTCTTCTCGATCTCCTTCACGTTCCAGTCGGTCTTTTCGATTTTTCCTTCATCGTCGGCGTCACGAATAGACAGACAGACAGAGAGAGAGAGAGAGAGAGAGATAGAAAGAGAAAGGAGAGGATTAGCGAAATTGTATAACTGCCCTCATTTTTTATTTCTCGTAGAGAAAACTTCCATCGTACATGTTGACGTGAAACGTATGTAAATTCGGTTTGGTAGCCGGGCCAAAATTTACGATATATCGAAATTATAACGAATTTAAGGGAAGACACAGATGAATTTATAGGGGTACTTTCTCGCAAATACGCGAAGCTAGAAGGACAATAGAGGTGTCGTTGCGAAGCGCTTGTGGCCTTATCCTGAGCCTCAAGCGATATCGTCTAATTGTCATAATCCAAAGGGAGGATTAAATTGTCATAATGTGCTGATTGATTTGACAGCTTTTCACTCAGTACATTATGAGAATTTCATCATCAGTGTCATAATACACTGAGTGATTTGACAGTTTTTCATATAACATTTTAAACATTTTTTCGCAACACTTCTTACGTAAAACTGATATTCAGCGATGAGCTTAGGCATCTCCCTACGTTAGAAAGTGCTTCTTCAATTGTACATTTTATAGAAACGGTGTAGACAACTGATTTAAAATTTGGAGGGTGCATGCAGTATATGATAAAGAGTTCAGTGTATAAATTTGAATCAAATGATAACACATCGTCAATCGTCCCGAAACTCCTTGAATGTTCTTGGCATTAGAAAAGAAAATGAATTGTATCGAAACAAAAGGTTTGCATTTGTTTGACTAAAATTGCGCAAAAGAGAGCAAAGGAATCAGAGATCGTGACGTTTTGATGAAATAAAATACTGATTATTCGAATCGTACTATCCCGTACATTAGTGGATAGTATCGGTCTGGTGAGTTTCAATGAACGGGCTACTAACCGATGGCGCGTAGAAGATCTCGCGGTTTTTTGTCAGTGGCTGCGGTGCCCCTCAATTTGTCCTCGATGTCCTTTATGCGCCCGGAAAAATCGTCGTCCGCGCCTCCTCGCTGATGTCCCGCGTGAAATTTTGCTTCTCTGTCCTAGAAAAAAGCACATATTCCGGATAAACCGTGCTCACGACCAGAAACGTCTCGCATCTACAACACGCGACTATCTTTCGTCAATCGACGCCGCTTTATCTTGTTGTTTTTCTTTTTTGTGAAAGTGACAACAACTAAACAATCGGCTATTCGCAGATTATTTTCCAGCATCGAAAGAAGCAGTTAGTTTAATTAGACTGCAGCGAGAACTCGTCGAGCGGTGCAATTTTTGTGAGTTTTTGTATTGTGTTATTTTAGAACACGCGCAAAAAGAAAATTCTTCGTTATTCTCTGGTAAGCACGTTACGCGTATTCCTTTTCTCTCGTATTATTTCGTTCCTTTTTTCTTTTTTTTCCTTTTTCAACGATCGTAACAATCACACACGTTAAGGTCGAGCTGGTGTAATTGCGTTCTAAAATGTGGGCCCATCTAAAAAACGCCATCTACGAGAATATCACACTAGAATTACTCGTTCTAGCTCTTCCTCACTCTTTCATTCTTTCGCATCCTCTCGTTTTGTTGCAAAGAGGTGAACTTGTCGTGTTATACTTGGAGAAGCAATGTTACAAATTTACATATGCACATATATACATACATACACGTATTTAAGAGTGGTCGGTTGAGGGTCGATTAATTTTAGCTGAGCCCTCCAGATATTGGAGTAACTATAAAAAGCTTAAGGGGTAACTCCACCGTGTTGCGTCGGAAAAATATGATTTCTTTGCTCAAACATTCAGCTCACAGTCTCAAGAATAATACCAAATTTATTTTACGTTGAAATGGGACCAGACAGCAAGGAGCGCCACAGGCTAAATTGAGGGAAATTACTTAAAACCCGAACTGCATCGAAAAATTCGGCGTGATTTTTTTCAAAAGGGTTTCTTACTGTTACTTAATGATGAAAGAGTTTCAAATTTGCAAGGAGAGCGCGGTTTAATAAAAAAAAAGAAAAAATTGTGCGGGAACTAGAGTGCCCTCCGCTTGAATTTATTATCTCCGTCACCGAAAAGTTTATGGAATGCACTACCAACTTTCACAACACTTGTCGAGATGGAGATGGGTTTTTATATAATTGGCAAATTAAGATTTTTCTTGTTAGCAACAGAAAAGGATCCCACCGAGCTTTAGCCACGTTTTTCTCAAAATCGCGTTCTTTATTCAAATCTGCTTTTACTGTGGAATGTCTGTAATTTTTGTCCGATTAGCCGAACAGTTTTACACATCCTTGTTTGATACATTTTCTAAAGAAGCAAGTAGATCCTCTTGTGATCGTATTAAAGTTTGGATCGTTGGAGCGCAACGGAAATATTTTTTTTCCGTTTTGTCGTACTTTTTTGGCACCTTTAGGCTACGAAAATCATTGAACAATTTTTGAGTTATCCTTATTAAAAATGTATAATCGACAGCCGCAATAAAATATTGAATGATAATAAAAAGCAAACAAATGATAAAATCGAGACGAATTTTCGTTGCATTTCAACGATACAAACTTCAACACCATGTATTTTGCGTATTATTGAAAAAATCTGTTGCAATTTCCATTTTAATACAAACTGTTTTTTCCCGAAAGATGCAAGTGTGCGTTGTTTTTCAGAAACATTATATTTTGAAAATATCTTGGTTCTTTTCTAGTCATTTATATCTCTATTGAGACACATGTCAGGTATTGTGTATTGAAAAATACCCTTGAAAATATTCTTTATGGTGTTAATTGTCAAGCACCAATTGTAAATTTCCAATGTAGTTGTTGTTTTTCTTTTCTTTGAAATTAATATTCACTTCAGCGTCCCTATATCAGTTTTCAGCTAAACACGGTAATGTCGTCCCTCAAGTTTCGTATGTATACCGATCCGAGGAGGGTCCCGGCAAAATTGTTCAAACTCAATTCTCTAATCGACCAAGTTTAGGCGTACGCTTGTATTTGGGAAAATGCATGATGCGATATATTACGTATTGAAGAAAAAATGATCAGGCACCACACTATGATTTCAACTTGGGGTAATGTCTTACTGGATAAAGTATTTTCTGCTCGAGTTCTTTGACCCGATCCTTGAAGTCGGGCGCCGTTTGACGATACAAGAATATCGAGTAATCCTCGAAGGGCTCGTCCCTTTCGCGCTTAGCGTTTGCGGCTAGCATCTGTATGCTCTTTATGAATTGTTGAGTCGCCATTTTACGTAGATACTGACGTTTCCTCATACGATCGACGCGATTCTTTTCAATGTCTTCGAGTCGCTTTTGCCTCTCCTCCTTTGGGATCAACGTATACAAATTCATTTTTCTTTCTTCTCCCGCCTCTCTCATATTTTTCGGTCCTTCTTCTTATCGATCGACTACAACGAATGTGCACGAGCATAGGCGCGACTAATTTCTGTTTTCTTTTCTTTCACTAATCCCTCTACACGCCACAATCCATCCGATTATTCGCATTCGTTTATTTGTTGTGTTTTTGAGTTGTAACAAAAAAATGTCGTGTTCGCAGGACGTTGTACTCGGTTTCGTTCTTATCCTCGTACGACAATCACGACAAGGCCGAGAAAGATGGACAACAGCGATACGAATATTCCTTGGGGTACGGTGTCTCGAATCTTCTGCCAGGCTGACTGAATCGCAACGAGGGCACGGGGAGTCACGTTTCAAGTATATATTCTCGATGTATTTTTTCGTTTTGGGTTTTTTCTTTCCTTCTTTCTTTTTTTTTTTTCACGTTGAACCGTCCGAGACACGAGTTAAACGAGAAAAACAGGGTAAATAAAAAGGGCTAGAGTGGGGCACGAAGAAATAAATGGCGATGGAGAGAAAGGAGAATGAAAAATCTTCAACTCACAACTGTGGCGCCCATTTTTTCTGTGCTCCGCCGTTTGCGCGATCGTCGACTGACCGTGTCGGTCTTCTTTTCCACCGTGGCGATAACGTTCTCGTTGTTGTGACGGGATCGCGAGTGACGAGGTCGCGTCGCGTTTTCCGGCTTCGTCAAGCGACCGATCAATTGGGCCTTTTGCTCCTGCGTCAGTTGCGACAATTGCTTCGTGTACAGAGGCCTCTCGTCGTTCTCGGGTTCCTGGGGGATCGTGCGGGAAAAAGAGAACCAAGAAAAAAAACCACACGGAAAGAGCGCATTTCTCCATTATTGTTTGCCGCCCGCACGAAATTCGACCAAGGTGAATTGAAAATTTCGAAGAGAGAGAGAGAGAGAAAGAGAGAGAGAGAGAGAGAGAGAGAGAGAGAGAGAGAGAGAGAGAGAGAGAGAGAGAGAGAGAGAGAGAGAGAGAGAGAGAATTACCAGGGGCAAATGTCGAGAGAGCTGGCACTGTTTCGTACCTCCTGTCTCTAATCTAATGTTCGCCTCGAGGAGATTCTTGAATCTTGTAACGCGATTATCGTTGGTATCGAGGAGTTTGTTAGAACGACGAGAACAGTGACAGCGGGACGGAACAACGGGCGCACGTTGCGGGGATAAGCTTTTCTGGATTCACGAATAATTTGAGAGAATGGCTTGGAGGAGGCAGGGTGGAGGCATTTAAAAACGAACGGTCTTAACTGTGTGTCGTTTTGGGAAGCTCGTAGGGAAAACGAAAGAAAAATACACCGAATAACTCACCAATTTGGGATGTTTTATGTGAGGTATCTCACCGCGAAAAGCTTCGTAGATCTGGGTGAGATAAGAGAACATTGCGAGCTTGTCGGGGACATCGCAGTGCGCCATCTCCTCCCCGGTCATTACCTGTGTGCAAATGCCCAATGAAATTTCCTGAATCCTTCGCGCAAACGATGCACTCGTCACCTTCGGCCGAAGAAAAAAACATTAGGATGTTTTTACCGGCGCAATGCCCAATTCTTTTTCCAGTATGTCGAAGGCGAATTGGTTGTTCTTCTCTGTGTCGCCAGACGTGAGCGAATGAAAGTCTACGAGATCGGGCCTGTATCTGTGTATAATGGCACTGAGGGCGAGGCCGTCCTTGAAGGATGCTCCCATGTCGACGATGTGAACATCATCGTACAGTGCCACCTGTCGCTGTAGCCAGTGCAACAAGGTGTCCGGGTGTACCTGAGTGTCTGAAATAATATTATTGTTGGCCTCGGTTCTTTTTGTCCGTCGGAACTTGTCGTTGGGCGTCTTTGAATCGTTATTATACCTCGACGTCTTCGTTTCTTTGGCAAATCAATTGCGGTGGGAACAGCCGATGGTTGCTTTATGTTCTCCGGGTCGTCGGTATCGAGGAGACTTCGTACTTGAATCGCCGAGACTGAACGACTGTTCAAATTCGGATACCTGACAAAATGATAATACGTAGCGTATGGTAAAAAAAGGATAAGTAAAGTGTCACAGTTTAAAGTTAATTTTTATTTAACAATGACCTTTATTGGGAATTTACAATCGACTCCGTGCAACACAGGCAAGCAGAATACAAAATAATATCAAGATTTTTTCAAATGCAAAATGGCGGCACATCTGCAGTCTTCAATTTTTTTATATACCACATCCATATTTTCATCGTTTTTTCGTGCGTGTAAGCAGGACCTAAAAGAGGTATTTAGGGCCTAGGCATTAAAAATTGGCGCGTTTGCATTTGTCACGCTCAATGGCATCTAACGCCGCTGTGGAACAGCTGTCACTTTTACCTGACACCGCGACAAACTTGTATCGGGATAAATAACATATATATTTATTCATCCCGAAATTATCTTTACAAATAGTACATTTGAATATAATAATGCATTAAAAAAGTACTCTGATATAACGCAATTATATTTTCGTAGCTTTTTCATGCGTTTGCGTTTTGTTATATAAATAATCGTGTGCACCGTGGAGACAGGGGCTTTTACGCCTCGCGCGATGTTTTCGTCTTCGCCTCGCGCTGAAATGAACACCGCGCTCGGCGTAAAACTCTCAATTTGTCTCCGTGATACACCGTGATACACAATTATCGATAGCCTCCACGGAAAGTTTTCGCCAATTTTTAGGATTGAACCTGGAGGTGAATCCCAGAGAGTTTGTTAAACACTGGAAAAGTACCAACGATTTTCATGAAATATTGAAAATTATTTCAATATTTTTATCCAAAGAAAAATCGAAAGTTACAGTGCACGTAATTTCGCACATTGAAAAGCGACGAACGATAGCGTGAAATTCGTACCTCGTGTGCGGATCGAGGGTGTAGGCGGCGTAATCCCTGTTTAAATTCTCCGGGGTTGTTTGACCGAGGAGCCTATAAATTGATTCACGCTCGGCCAAAACTTGGAGGGGTAGCATCGAGGCACCCCAGGCTTTGATGGCCCATCCAGCGTCCATCGAGCTGAGAAATCCTCGTGCGCAGCCCGATCCGGTAGGCCAGAAAGGCTGTAGAATTCGTTGGAAAGTATGTCAGAATATTCAAAGTGGTATTTAACGCCAGACTGATTTGGCAAGAGAAGTTACAGAAGATTTTCTGATAATATTTTGGCGAGAAAAAAGAAAGTAGGACGCGCGAACCTCAAGAAGACTGTCACCAACAAGGGTCATGAGGAGCCTGTGGCCGTGGCGTTCGAGAACACGGCTCGCGTTCTCGGCTGCATACATCGACGTAAAATCGAACATCGCAACGTCTGGTTGGCCGTAATGGTTTACGGCAAACTCCATGTCCATCATTTGATACTCGGTTGAAAATTCGGCGGCTTCGCGGGCGTAGAGCATCAGGGCGTCGCGATTCACGTTCTCCTTGGCGAGGAGCTTCGCCGTGTCTGCGTGGTCCTGTCAATTCGCCGCATCGCGGTTTATTTAACGGCGAAACAAAAGAAACCTTGCCAAGTGGATGAATTCAAGACCGGAAGGAAAATTCACCTGGAGTATGACAGCTTTGTCAATGAGGCTGTGCTTCTTGGCAGTCATGACGAAATAGTGAGTATCGTCCTTATAATAAACAATATTCTCGAGATCAATGCCAGTCTCTTGGTACAGTTCCTTGAAGAATTTCTGATTGAATATGAAGGCAACGCCGCTTATTTCCTCGACCCTCGCCTCGGCTTCGGTACGTTTGTTTATAAAATTCGCGGTAATGGCGATCGCAAGTTTGCCACGAAATTCCTTGCGCTTGAAACCCTCGAGTGTGTTCCTCTTGCCGTCGGCGCCGACGAGGACGTCGAACTCGTACTGCGAAACCGGATGATCCGCGGGCGATGTCTTCGCACGCCATCCAATTTCTAAATTACACGGACAATACATACAACATTTGGGTACATTGTCAACGTAGTTTTCTCAATTTATATTGTTTTTCCCTCAAAAGACTTTCTACCCAAGCACGTCGATTCTTCAAAATTGAATTGCTCGTATGAGAAACTTTTTCTCCAAAACGATATTTCAATCATCCCAATATAAATATATTGCACTATAACTTTCTGCCTACATCAATGTATCCGAAGAAATTACGTTGAAGTTTGCATCGTAAGTTTTTCATTTTTCATTTCTTCATTTTCATTACTTACCGAAGCCTTTTTTTCAATTCAAGTAAGAACATTTCAGTGAATTTCATCGTTGAAATCGATGAAAGGAAAGTTCAAGCAAACAAAAAGATCGTATCCTCGTTGCATTTCAACGATGGAAACTCCAATCTCACTCATCCGGAGAGTCCAACTTTTGAGAAAGTTGTGCCATAAAGAGGGGCTCGTCTACAAATAAAAACTCGTTTCGAACCAAATCCATTAAATGATTTCATAAAAATTCCATTCTCACATAGGTTATATCAACCACTAGTATGGTAAATGATTGAGATACTTATAATCATCCTGTTGAAGTTTGCACCGTTGAAATGCAACAAAAATGATTTTAAATGTGTCTTTTTGCATCATGTTTATTATTTTTCACATATTTTTTACATACTCAAGTTGTAAACCTTCGATGAAAATTCGAAAATACGTTGTAGTGAGTTTAGCCTACAACCGCGAAAGAAAATTCGGCGATTGAGAAAAGAAAATTACCGTACATTTCAACGATGCAAACTTCAAAACTTTATAATTCATTGTAACGGAAACAGAATATAACGTTAATTACAGTAAGCGTCGTAATGCCAATTTTCAACTGTAGGCTAGCGTTCCACAAAAATTTAGCCAGCTATCTGAAAAACCGCGATGGTTACGACGCTATAGAACATTTTTCTAAGAATTAAAACTGCCTAAAAATCTAAAGCATCTCATCGGTTCCCACTAAATTCATTTAGAACATACTTTCTCCGATACACTTTTGGTTTGCAAAGGTTCACCCGAGTATCGCAAAAAGTGAACAAGTTTTCGCCTGTATAAAACAGTCCGATCACACTACACTTGAACAACACACATAGGCGTTTTTAATGGATGGTATTTTTCAACATTTTGGAAAATTCCGAACACATTGCCGTTTTAATCTCGCAAAGAAGAATGTCCACCGAACAAAGATTTCTGCACGAGGAAGGAGTTCGTGTCGATGCTTGGGAAAAAAGAGAAGAAAAAAAAGAAGGAAAAAAACGGACAAGTGCCGAGTGTACTTACTGCCCTCTTCCTGATTGTCCGGTGGCGGTATCAACGACTCGAAGCTCACGCTCTCGTGAAACTCGACCCCAAGGATCAGGGCAACCTTGAGCAGTATGCACTGTAGTTGCCTTATGCTTATGTGATCGATTGAGCCAGCGCAAAATTTGCCGAAAAACTTTTTCGCCCCAAGGGCACGCAGGTCCTGGATTACGAAAGGCCAGAGATGAAGGACATTGTTGCGCGTGACCCGGTCTCTTTTTTCGACGACTACGACCTTCGCACCGAGCAACTGTGCCTCGATGGCTGATCTTAGGCCGCACGGCCCACCGCCGATTATTAGGACCTGCAAGTAGTCGTCATTTAGCGCAAAGTACACTACCAGCGACAAAGTATGGATACACATTTTGAACTTTCGATCGGGACGAAAATTTACCGATCTCGGCCGATAAGAGGGGCAAAACAATGTTCAGGGGAGTATTTCAAAGATTAAAAAGAACACGCTCTATTATGTTTTTTTCTCTTTCTCTGCTACTTTTGCCGCTCACCAGGTAACTTTGAACATGGCTGTTCCTTACGAAACTTAAGTTTGCGTCGTTCGGGTCATTGTCAAAGGACTTTTGTTGGCAAATTGAAGTCGTAAGTTTCTCATTAGAATACGTAAAAACGTTTGAGTGATTTTCACAGCCCAAATCGGCCATGTAAAAAGTGTGCAATGAAAAACAAATTAATTGTCGTTGCGTTTCAACGATGCAAATTTCTGTCATTGTTTTTTTTTAATGACTTCCCTACGGGCATGAAGGTGGTATGAAGGTTTCCATCATTAGAGCATTCCAACGAAAATTCTCTTGTCTTTAATTTCTTAATGATTTATCTTTGTTGTTATCTCGAGTAAGCATTCTAAAAAACCGCCCGAATGCATGCGGGTTCAAGTTTGCATAGTTTGAATGCAACGAAAATTCATTGAAATTTATTATTTTCATTTTTATCCAACATCATATTTCACAGATTTGTTGTGGATCGCTAAATGAGAACCCTAATAAATGTGTGCGTGATTTTCGTAGCTCAAATTTGCCAGAGGAAATTTGCGAAAGGAAAAATGAAATTAGTTGTATTCCAACGATGTAAGCTTCAACGATATCCGAGTGTTTTTTGTTTGAGCTTGTTTCGGCTATTGGGAAGAAAAAAATTGATTGCGTTCCACTGATTCAAATTTCAACATCATCAACACGCGTATAATTTTTTTGTTGTTAAATGGCAATAGAAATTTCTTCTCAGAGTTTATCGAGGTCAAATGAAGCATTTCCCAAGAATAAGTTCGATCAAAAGACAATTAAATAGAGTTTTGGAAATGTATACTTTCGAAATGCTGTTTCTACGATTGCTACCGGTCAAGAAACGACGAAAAGTGTGTCCAAACATTGCGCTTGGATTTATTGCTTCGCGAATTGATTACCAACCCTAGTATTGGAACAAGCCTTGCCCCTGTTGTAACACTTGTGATTTGCCCTCTGGTCGAATTTTTTCCACAGTGCTTGCGCCTTCCACGAGCGTAGTTTCGACTTGAATTTTGGATAGAATTGTGGAAACGCGTTGGGCCTCATCTTGAGAAGATCGCAGAGATGACGAAAGTGTCCGAGTATGGATTTCAGGGTGGTCGCATTGCAGAAGAGATCGAACACCTCGTTCGCCATCGCGATCTCCGAAGATGCGATTTGTTTCCTGGCTTGTTCCATTGTGTTCTCTCAGATGAACGGTGGATTCCCTTGGAACGACTACCGATCGCCTTTTTTCGTTAAGCCGCTGTCGCTCTTTTCTTCTTCGCCTGGTGGGTGAATAGATGCGCTGTCTCTTCACCTGGAGTGTTTCGGGGAGAAAAAAAACAACACTTTGAATAACCTCGCGTCAAGATGATGCTGCGAAGAATGGACATTTTCTCAGTGCAATGGAAAACGTGGACGCGCGTTCCAGAGTGGTCGAGGCAACTCGCACTATTTACGGCCTCGAGCACGGTTCGACCGTCAAGAGAGGGAGAAAGAGAGACGCTCTCTCGAGTGGCGATACCGTGCTCGTGCGCGCTGCCAGAGGAACGTCGCCGCCGCCTCGTCCTGTACGCGTGTACGGGCGGTTGTTTTTTTAAATCTCTTTTATTCGTCCGACGATTGTGGCTGCCCGACTTCACCGGCCCACCTATCGGGATCCCGCAGCCTAAAAACGCATGTTCGGAAATTTCATATCGCCGCCGACTCCGACAAAACCGTTTCTTTATTTTTTTTTTTGCCTTTTATCACGTACTACAGACTCGGAGCATTATATTTTCCTACGAGAATCTTGAGGCGTAATATCACCACACCGAGAGAAATGTACAGTAACTGCAACCATATTTCAACCATTTTTTATGTTACCTTGAGGGGACAATAATATTTTATAGTCATGGTTACTACCGAAAATATAGTACTGCTTATGATATTTTAGCAGTTGTGTTAACTAAGCTCATATGTTAACCGCAATCAACAATCTTTCAAGCATACGTTGATTGTCAATGCTATATAAAATAGTAGGTTTTCATAAAATGGATATTTCCTTACACTTTCAAAAAATAGTGATGTTTACCATATGGTATGTCTACTAAATGTATATAATATTTCATAAATTCAAAAATGTTCAATCTAGAGTACTACATGTATGATTGTTTATCATGATTTGTTATTCCCTGACCGCCTGAAGTGATTCCTATCGAAGAAAAAATTTCACCTACATGGAGATTCGAATTTACGACCTAGCTATCTATATTTACGCACGCTGCTACTATGCTACTAGGTACTTATGTTATTTCGATCGTAGATTTGGCATAACGGATAAAAGTAATTCCAGCTGCAATTCCGAATAGCTGTTACCTCCGATATAGGTGGAATTTTGCACAGACCGTCGTTTTGATAATATATGTCACTGCTTAAATGGATTTTTGATGCAACGCAATAGTTTTCGAAATATCGACTTTTAAAAAGTGATAAGTTAATGCGCCAATATATCTATATCGAGCATAGCGTGCTCCCGCTGTCTCTATTTTGCTTACACGTTCCACAAATTATTTATGTCTTCACTATAAATTACCATAATTCTGTTTGCATAGTCACTTTTCGTAAGATTTCGTAACAATTTATACTCAACAAGTGTTGATGTTAACCATATAAATAGTACAAACTTGCACTGAGAAAAATGTCCATAGTTAAATTTCCTATAGTTCATTGGCATCTAATCATGCCATTTTGGTAGTATGTTTGATTATCTAGTATCCCCGAAATAACTATTAACTATGAAACGCTTTACAATATCGATATAGTTAATTCAGTTAATATTTGTACAATAGTTAGTAGTTTTTTCGGGGGTAATAGAGATAGTCGAGCACGCCACCAAAGTTGCATGTTTAGATATACTTTGAGCTTATATTTGTGTTAATCATATCATGATTACGATGCCAATAAGCTATACGAGATTTTACTATTCCCTCTTTTGCGGTGGGCGTTTTTCATAAATACCATGTACTTTGCTCTCAGTGCAGCATTAGTATTTGTGCGCCGATTTTGCGATATAGCCGAATTAACCATATCGATATTGTAAATATTGTAAATATCGATATTGTAAATATTGTACGTATACTTTGCGCTTATAGTTGTGTTAACCATATTACGATTGCGATGACAATAAACTATAGACAATTCGATTATACTCTCTTTTACCATGCACGTTTTTTGTAAATACTATACACTTTTTTCTCAGTGCACGTTCGGCTGATAATTCATATGAGGGACTTTGCCGATCGTTTTTGAAAAATTAATGAACCGATGAAAATTTACAAGTGGTTGCTTAGAATATTGTAAATAAGAGTACAAACAACAATAATTACGTAATTTTTAGAAAATAAACGCTGGCGGCCCCACCGTGACAATTTCCAAATGGTTTCTCACGATATACCCAAAAAAGGAAATAAACAAAATGTTTCAAGTGTAAATAAAAACAGAAATGGATTGAAAATTTACAAATCTTCTCTCAAAATATACACAAAGAGCACGAACAAAAATTTCGAAATTTTCCACATACAAAATGGCTGTAATACACTACCAGTCTATCTTAATGTAAAAATTGACAAAAGATTGCTGCAAATAATTACAAAAAGAGTTCAATAAAAATGTTAAAGATTTTAAAAAGTACAAAATGGCGACTTCGTTAGGGTGGACTTCTTAAGGTAGATACAAAGCTTGGTACTGCAGAAGTGCCAAGGTTTAAAAAGTAGACTTTTTATCGACTTTGATATGTATCGAAAAAAAAATTAAATAGTTCGTTGCAAAAAACCTTTCAATATTTCGGCCAAATATTTGTTGGTACTTGCCTCGAGGTTCGTATCTACATGGAGAAACGTTTGAGTATTTTTCCCCCGGTTGGTTCCTGAGAACGGGACAAATTCTTTATTCCTAAGTTCAGCGAAAGTTCTTTTTTTTTTTAATCAACTTCAAGGTCCTCATCGCGTTTCGTACTTTTCGTACTTTTTTGGAATCTTTTCAAGGCGATTGTTTCCCAGCATAGAATTCGATTGCGAAGAGTCTCGATGTGCGCGAGAAACAGTTGTCCCTGTCGAACTTATAGTCAATGCGTTTGAAATTCGTGGTATAAGGTCGTATCGAGTGCGAAGATCGGATTTGCAGACCGGGACAATTTGTGCTCGCGACGAGTATCCGGGCGGTCTCGTGCGTGATTAAGGAAATGCGGGAAAAGGGGGAGAGGCGATGGGAGGACTGGATCGGTTCGTGCTCGTGACCAGCTTGCAAAATCGTCACATGGAAACAACCGTTGACACGGTTATTCCCTCTTATCGAGAGCAGCGACTACGTGCCGAATTTTGACTCACGTACCCGCCTGGCAGCTTTCTCGGTCAACATCCCCGCCACTCCCCCAGGGCTTTGCTCGCTTCTCCAAAACGGTAAAAAACAAAAGGATACAACTCGCGTCATTGATAAATTGGCAGATCTAAAAAGTTGAATACATTAATCTAACCGATCTACCGGTTCTTGAACGTTTGTCAGTCACAAGACGAAATGGCGAAGCGTTTCAACGAATCGAATGGACCGATGTATAATCATTTCGCGGTAGGAGAGACGAAGAGAAGAGATCCCGGGAGATATTTAGATTGTATGGGGCTGAAGTTTGCATCGTTGGGATGCAACGAAAATTCTTATTGATATCGTATTTTCATTATTATCCAAAATCAAATTTTGCAGAGTTGTTGCATATTGCTAAATAAGAATCGTGAAAAATGCTTTCATGATTTTCGTAGTTTTAATCCGCATAAAGGAAATTTGAGAAACAAAACAAAAATCATTTCTGATGCATTCTAACGAAGCAAACTGTAACGTCATTAGATTGTTCAGTTATTGATCAGACGGATTTTCCCGTTATCGCTTGAAGTTTCGTATTCTGGAGAGTGTCACAAATTTGTGGAGAAACTTTTTTTTTATTTAGTTGACGATTTCAAACTGATTATAAGGTCCAATTTTTGAGAAAATTTAGGCGTCACTTTCGGAGGATCGATCTAAGTGTTCCCATTGTGATCCTCCGAGATTTGAGGAGCGAGACACAGTCAGAATTTTAAAACAAATAGATTTTTTTATATTTTCTTGAAGCATGATGTTTCGAAAATATTCCCTGAAAATTTCCAGTCAATCCGATGAATAGTTTCCGGGATATCCCACAATTAGTGAAGGAGCGTCGTGTCCTCATGGCAGGTAGCGGACGGCAGCGGCAAGCAACCGGTTTCGACCCCCCCCCCCTATTATTAACGATAATACCCCGGAAGGCGGAATGCTTCGAAGACAGCAACAAATTGATATTTTGGAAGCTTCCACATTGACAGGAGCCCTATTGTATGGGCCGGGAACTGGTGATTCGATGTCAGGGTTATTACGCATTATTGACTCAGAAATTTCCTGACTTTTCCAGGTTTTCCATACAGGTTTTGCAAAAATTCCAGGTTTTGCAGACTAGCCAGATTGGGGTCAAATAAAGAACACTTTCTTTTCATCAAACATATATATTTTTTTAGTTAGAGAGATATTAATCTTTGTAAACGTTACCAACTATACGGGAAAATTATATACATAAAATAGCAATGACTGATTTTTGTGAAAAAAAAACAAAATTTTTAACCGACTTGAAGAAACAAAGGAAATTCTCAACTCGATCCTTCTATTGAAGAATTATGTTGAACTGGATAACATCATTTTTTAAGACCAAATATATGGAAATTGGATAAATTGATAATTATTTTTGTTAAGTGAAATTCGAAACATAATTTAAACATTATAAAGTAAAAAAAGACATTAAAAGCAAATAAAGAACCTGTTCTTCATTATAAACAAAAGTTTGTACGCCGGTGAAAATAAACAAACAATAAATATAAATACTTATCTACAGTGATAATGATGTGGTTGTGTATCGACAGACCGAATACAAATGTATTTTTGTAGTTTTACTTTTAATTTACTTTAATTTACAAATCTAGCGTTACAGTTAATTAGTTTTCAGTTTTTTAAATCCTCAATGTTTGAGACTGACATACCTTTCTTTTGTGTATAATGAGGAATAATAGAAAGATTAAAGATATACAAAAATATTTCTTTTTATACTGTTCAGTTTTTTTGTCAAGTCGGTTTCATTTTTCGTGTCTCTTTCAAAAAGTAAAGCGTGAGAAAATTCCAGAAAATTGCCAAAATACTCCGACTTTTCCCTGATTATTCTGGGAGGACCGAAATTCCTGGAGTTTTTCCGATTTTCCCTGTTTTCCATATGCGTAACAACCCTGGATGTAAGTAATTTTTCAATTAGTATTTCTATACATAAATCAAGTGTAAAATTGGAAAACTCTTTCAGGAATTTTCAAAAATATATTACTCAAAAACTATGAACTTTAGCAAAATTTTATAAAGAACACTTTCGTTTTAAAATTGCCCAAAATGTTAAAAAATAATAATTCATTCCGAAAAACTTCAATTTTTTGAAAAATTGTTTTAACAATTGACTATAAACAATTGAATGCTCGACTTTTCGGCAAAAAATTGTGATATTCAGATTCAGCGGATCAAAATACGTAAAAAAAGTTTAGCTTTATCCATCGAGCTCATAATTTCAGGAGCATATAATACCGTATTCATATCGGAAAACTTTAAACGCGTTTTTCGTGCAAGTATGTTTTTCAAGCCGGTGACCACTATAATTCAAAAACCACTCGATTAATTTTTATGAAATTTGGTGTGCTTATTGATAACATTAAAAACTAGTCCTTAATCGGAGGATTTTAATTTTTGTTGAAAATTTATATTTTTTAAAACAATAAACGAGCGATTTTTTGGTCGAAAATCGAAAGTTATCTGTCGGAAGCCGCCATTTTGTTAATTTTTTAAAAAAAGCTTCGATTAAGCACTAGATTTATTATTAAACTAATGATTTTTTTGGGTTTTTTAATTTCCGATGGTCCAGTGAAATTTTATGAGGGTCACCGCAAAGCACTACATGCCGAAAGGGGTCCGACAAAAATGGCGATATTTTTATAAATAATCAAAAATTTTCTTTGAAAATTTGTACAAGTCAGGTCGAAATATAACATACCACTTTTGTAAAACAAACTTAATTACTGTAAAACAAAATTATTGAAAATGCTCGTTTTCCACGCCTCTGACTGCATCTCAGTCCTTAATAATCTGTCAATGATTAATCGGTCGATTGACACGGGCTTATTCAATTGTGTATCGAGCCGGGGATGCAAGAGACTTCCGCTAACGGCAGATTACCATGAATATGCGCGTAAACGTACACCATCCGGTGAGTGAATACATATATGGTGTGGCTTTATAAATAAATGATTTTGTAAACGGGTGTGGTGACTGGCCTCGACAGGTGATCGAGCTGCGCTAGAGGTGTTAACGACCGAGCGTTGTTCATTCGGAGGTGAGAGGGACTTGGGCCAATTTCAAAATAATGAATTGTCTAGCGCGGCCCCATTCGCGCGGGCGACATTTCTACGCGAGAACCGTTCGGGATAAATGCGCCTCGCCGTTGGGGGACTGGATCAGGAGACGTGAATAGACGATTACGACGCGGTGAGTGTCGATTTCAAGACTCACAATCGTTGAATTGTTTCATCGAGTACGTGGATTGTGCAATTGGATTATACGAAGGGTACAATAGAGACGAGTCAAGAGGGAGAGGGGAGAGTGAGCGGGGGAGAGAGAGAGAGAGGAGAGCAAAATGTACATTGGTTGGGCGTCAGAATTTTGGCACCTAGCCACTCTCCCCGTACTCTGCATATGCGATGCTTTCTCGCACAATGTTCTCCGCATCTCTGCGTGCCCTGTTCGATACGTAAGACCAGAACGTACGGTCGCATCTACGATACACTCAAATGACGAATGGTCAGTTATATAGTCAGGCAGGAAGTGTGTGTGTGTGTGTGCGTGTGTGTGGGTGTGTGTGTGTGTGTGTGAGTGAGTGTAAAAAGGGCGGCAATAGGGGAGAGGGGACACGGGATGAAAATAAGAGATGAGTGTCTCGGGATATAAATACGAACCAAAGTGGGCGAGGGATGCGCAGGCGAGTCTAAAATGCGAAAATGGAACGAGTAGTTGGTTTAACCCTCTTTTAACATGACACACACACACACAGCATGTAGCCGCACGGGTACGTTCTCACGTGAGAATATGCACGTATACGATGATCATAAGAATACAGCGTATATGGATGTGTGTATCGCGTTCTGGCACAACATACCCAAACAATTCACGACGATTAATTCCATGAATGAGAAACTCGAGTGCTTATAACACGGAAAGGCAAGCTTGCTTCCTATCCTTAACATTATATGAACTATAAACAAATATGACGTCCAAGTTTGCAACGTTGGAATGCAACGATATTCTGACATGACATTATTTCTTTATTTTAATGATTATGCAGTCGTTGATTTTGCAAATTGAGCTTCTAAATTTTTAATAAGGACGCGTAGTAGAAATGTTTGAGCGATTTTCAATGCCTATGTCGGCCAAAAAGATTGAACAATTGAAAAGAATCATTTTCGTTGTATTCCAACAATGCAAACTTCAACGTCATAAATAAATCGTATTTTCAGTGATGTTTAATCTCTAGCTCTACATCGAGTACAGCTATCAAGGGTGCTTTGTCGGTAATTTCTTTGTAGATAATTTCTTTACGGTTCGTTTATATCGACTAAAGTAAGTAGAAAAATCGTATATCCATGCGGGCGAATATGACTCGAGAACTGCTGGATCGACTTCGATTAAGGGAGCTTTCCAGTGTGAAATTTTCAAAAAATCGATTTTTTTTTGCTTTATCGAATAGTATACACTCTTCCGAATATTCCCTGAAATTTTCATGCCGAAATTCAGATTATTTCGGTTACTGTACAGCATTTCTTGGAAGAAGGCAACGGAGCGCTACAGCTGCCGCGTCGGCCGTCTGCCCGTGCGACCGTTATTTCTATTGTCTCGTTCCTACCTGCTCGAGTACCTTCCAACGTGAGTCCGGTTCGTCTTTCAGTTCGGTTTCGACATTCAAAATGGATAGATCTACGAAAGAGAAATGTGCGTGGCAGGATAGAAAAGGCTCGAGAAGCGGACATCCGCGAAATGAACGAAAAAGATCCGCGGGTTTCAAGGGAACAAATCGACACGATATCGAAACGGATCTAACGTTTGCGAGTACTTCGGCAGCAAAAATCTTGAAAAAGAGTCCAGAGTTTGAAGTCCGAATCGATCAAACGTTTAGCTATGTGATTTTGGAGTTCTTTTTGGTTTTCGGCGCTCTTCAGGAACTGTTGAAGTGCAAAAAGTGTAATAGCGACGTGAAGTTTTTTAAAAAATCGATTCGCGGATTGGGCTTTAAAATTTGTGTTCAGTGTTCGTGTCCAGATCCGGCCGAGATAGATTCTTGTCCTTTGATAAAAAATGCTTATGAAATCAATCGTCGTTTCTGCTTTGTCATGCGATTGGTCGGCATCGGCATCAATGGCATTAGAAATTTTATCGCCTTGATGGATTTAACTGCAAACTTCAATAATAACACCTATTATGGAATCGTGAAAATCCTGCAGATTGCAGCGAAATCAATATACGAGGCCGTCGTGAAAAAAGCAGGTACCGAAGAGAAGGAAAAAACTTTGGAAGCAGAAAATCGGGGCGATATTCTGACGGTGTCCGGTGATGGATCGTGGTCGAAACGCGGTTTCACGTCGCGCATGGGTATCGTGTCCGTGATTGGAAAATATACCAACAAAGTTTTGGATGTTGCTGTCAAATCAAGCTTCTGCAAGGCTTGTGCATTCTGGAAAGGACAAAAGGGAACACCCGAGTACGAGGCGTGGTTTGAGACGCATGAATCCGAATGCAACGTCAATCACGAAGGCAGCGCGGGAAAAATGGAAGTCGACGGTATAATCGAAATATTCAAGAGATCAGAAGAATTGCACAACGCGAAATACGGTTTCTATATAGGAGACGGCGATACAAAAACATTCAAGATGTTATTAGAAGCCAAGCCGTACGGTGACGATTTGACGGTAAAAAAAAAGGAATGCGTTTTGCACGTGAAAAAGCGAGTATATAAAAGGGGAAACGAAGCAAGAAAAAGGTTAGTTCAACTAAAAAAGGCCAAAAAGCAAATCGAAGACAAAGCAATGGAGAGTGAACCGAAAAAGAAGGATCTCGTTCGAGTACTCCGAAAACTAAAAAAAATCAAACAAAAAAAACTGCTGTTGAACCGAAAAGAGCGCAATTGACGTTAAAATTATTGACAAATCTCTCCGAATATTATGGCTTGGCAGTTCGTCGAAATTCCAATTCCGTGGAAAATATGAGGAAAGCCATATAGGCTACATTTCATCACAAAAGCTCAACTGATAAAAATCCTCAGCATGAGTATTGCCCTCCGGGAGAAGATTCGTGGTGCGAATGGCGCAAGGCCGAGGCCACAGGAGAGGAGTACACCCATCCACCAGCACTCGACGAAGACGTACAACAAGTTTTAAAGCCGATTTACGATGATCTAACAACGGAGGATCTCTTAGAACGATGTACGGGCGCGAACACTCAAAACAATAACGAGAGCTTCAATCACTGTGTGTGGCAACTAGCCCCAAAGCACGTATTCTGCGGCAAGCAGATAGTAGAAATCGCTACGCAGTGTGCTGTGTGCACCTTCAATGAAGGTTACGACCCAATTTTAAAAATTTTGGAGACGATGGGATGCACGATAGGGCCGAGCGCCGCAGATTTCGCCGCTAAGTACAAGAATGCGCGCATCACCCAAGCAAACCGCCGGGCGTCCCTGGATAGCAAAGAGGCGAGGACAGCTCGTCGGACTGAACAATCCATTGAGCACGATCTTTTCGAAGAAGCAGAAGGGATATTGTATGGACCTGGCATCGCTGATTGACCGTAAGTAAACGATTTACCTAAAATTTCCTCACTTGAAACTTTGAACGCGTTTTTCTCGAAACAGCATTTTTCAAAACGGTGTCCAACTTGGAGGGCAGAGTTTTAAAGCTATCGAGTTGAATTTTTTACACAATATTCTTAACGTCATTGTTTATCGTGCTATGGAAGCTTTTTTTTTATATCTTCCTATTTTTTTGTAAAAAAAACTGCCAAAAAAAATGCTAAAATCGATACTTTTGGTTCAAACCGGCGCCATTTTTGCAAAAAAAAAAAAAAAGCCTCCATAGCACGAAAGCCAATTATATACCGATCAATAATCTTTTTGTGTTTTTTGTTTCAGATCAAAATTGTGACCCGCAACGTGGACACCACATCCAAGTGCATTTTCTGCAACAATTGTTTCATCATTTTTATAGATATTAATTAATAAATAAATCGATCTTTAAAAAATTGTTTTGTATTCTTCAATACCCAATTAATATACAAAAAAAACCCAGACCGATTAGATTATTTTTTCTTTAAAAAAAAAAATCGCGAAAAACAGCGATTTTTCGGGCTGTCACACTGGAAAGCTCCCTTAATATGAATAACAATATTAATAATAATAACAACAATAATAATTTTACCAAATTTGAGGCGACCTCCATAGTGCCTAACCTCCGTAGAGCAGAGTCCCCGAAATGAATTTCATTGGTATCAAAATTTTGTGCTTTTTATGTGCTAATTTTGTGCTACAATTAACATTTTCGTGCCCTTCTCATCTAGAGAGCATTGAAACATCAAGTGCTCTGCTGGCTTATCATTAAGGTAGCAGGGCACCTAATATTTTTTGCCATATCCAAGAATAAAGTCACGTTACATTTATATACTTTTTTGTGCTTTGCAGGTATCGAACAGCCGGCCCTTAATTTTATCCGATACCACATGATCCAATGATTGTATATTTATGTGCTTTTTTAGTATCCAAGAGTCAAACCGCAACTACGTACATTTCTCCACATACCACCCTTGGAAGACCCAAGTTACCCTCTAATCAGAGCGAGGGCTTTTTTTCGATATCGCAAAATCAAATAATTCCACATTTGTGCTTTCTATGTGCTCTTTGAATATCCGAGAGTCAAACTGCAAATATGTATATTTCTCCACATACCGCCCCTTGAAGACCTAAGCTACCCTGCAAAAAGGGCATAAGCTATTCTTATGACATTCCATAATCAAATTATTCCACATTTATGTGCTTCGCCCGTGCAGAAATGTGACCGGGCATTTCCTACTTTGTGTCGGGCTCTGACCAAACTTGCCTTGTCTGATTCACCTGACCGGGCTCTCCCAAGGAACAAACCGGGAAGATCGCAAAAACGTTTTTACGATTTAGAGGATGAGCTCCTCTGTAGGATTGTATGACAGGTTTAGAGGACGTTTCAATTCTGGACGAGAATAAGTACTCCGAAAGATTTCGTCAGAACTCTCTTTATTATATCGGGTTACCGTTACGCGTGTTCGGGTTGAACTGTCGCTCGATCGAGTTAGCGTCATCTCTCTGGCCACACAGGACCGATACATACTATTCGTATTTATCATAAAAACAGTATCATGCTCTATTGTTCTCGCAGCAAGCTCCGAGGTCCCGATAATCCTCGGAATCGTATACGGCCTTGCGTCGCTCTAACATACTCTCTACATTACCAGCCGATACTATAGTGCGACCAATCCTGACTTTAGTCCGCCCCGGACTTCACACCAATATAAGGACATACGTAAAATCAAAATACATACGCGCACCGCTGCTTGTCACTACATTAAAATAAAGTTGTTTACAAAACCATCCGTCTGCGTTTCCTCTTAGTCCAGTCATTACGTACATTCAAAAAAGAAAATGAATTTGCGCTTCTAATTTTTTAATATGTTGTAGGGGATACCTAGAAAAGCTTAACTTGAGATTGTCGACCAAGCTTTCCTAGGAGCTTTCGCCGCCATGTTGAAAAAAGGGGTAAAATTTGTTTCTCGGCAATAACTCGGCTATCCGATGAGATTTCGAAAATTTTTGTAGGACACTTTTTGTAGCTTTCTTTGTGCTCTACAATAACGCCTGAATCATTTTTAGCGTTTCATGCATCGTTATCGAGATATCGATCGATAAAGTCAAAAATTTAGGACATAATTTTTGTTTTTTGCTTTTTTTTTCTTTGGGTCTTAATAAATATGAAAAATTGTGGAATTCAAACTTGTAGAGCATATTCAGACCTACAATTTCCTTCTTGGATTTTTTTATGTTGGACAAAAATTACGATCTCCAGCGCGCCGCAAAGTCGGTGAATCCACACTCAGCGTCGAGCGAGCTGCTCGCTCGGTTGTGTCTGGATGTCGAATCGAATGGGAAATTGTTCAGGAAATTGATGGGATAAAAAATAAGTACATAGAGCAACAAATTAAGGATCACACAATAGTAATTTATTAAACAAATAATTTGTTTGTGCAGTAAAAAATATTATTTTTTTACAATACAAAATAAACAAAACAAAATAAACGGAAAGAAAAATATTTTTTTCTGCACTCGAGACACGAACGATGGACTTTTTTCATGTCTTTTTTCGCTTGGATGGTCCAGGCTGAAGATCTTCGTCCTCCGTAAACTCTTCGAGTTGTTGTGTCTGTTGAAACGTTGGAAATGATGCTGATTCGATGAGAGCATCGTCATCATCATCGTTACAGACATCCGCATTATCAAATACGAATTGACTGAATGAATTTTCCAGGATTTCACTTTCAGGTCGATGAATGCACGAATTCTCGAAAATCGTCACTTCTCGATACGGTGCACTGAACCCCATTGCCGATAAAATGTTGATGAGGCTCTTGGAACCGAATTTCTTATACAGATAAGTTCCAACACCGATCTGCAGCGGAGAGAAAAAAGAACGAGGACGCACAGCCGTAATTATTGCGTGAGCAATCGATGTGCACTTTTTTTTCCACGAGTCCAGTGCGCCACGTTTATCTTTCATTATTGCTGTTGAAAGAAAAACTTGTAGAGATTCCGGAACAGCGGCTTCGACATCCCGTACAAATTCATCCGAGGGAGGATAATTTTGTTTGTCGTAAACGACGCCTCTTATGTCCTCTCGAATTATAGCAGCAGCTTCGCGAATAACTCGGAGTCGTTCCTCGTGAGAGTTCTGCTTCTTTTCCTGGTACCATTTATCCGCAAGAATTTTAAATCCGGTGTTTCGGAAACAAACGACACAATTTCGCTTTTGTTTCTCGATAATTAGAATGTCCTCGCCATATTTCGCTTCTAAATGTGCTTTAACCGTTTTTATGTGCGGAACAAAATTTCCATTTACGTGACTCATTAATTCAGTCATCGAAAACTGGCATTCGTCGGAATTTTCTTTTAGAAATGAGTAAATCCCCTCCATTGCCTCGTCGACTTTGTTACCTGTCGGTCGTCCTCTTTTCGCACCCTCCTCAGGTAGCGGGTTGTACACACGATGCATGCATTCGCGATGGTAGCGAGCTTCTACGGCGATGAGATCAGGTTCCGAGCAGACACGCTTGACGATAGAAGCGGCAAATTCATCGTTACGTCCGAGCAGATATTTTAGGACGTTATCTTTCATAGACTTTTCTCGAACCGTTCGAATTGCGTGTCGTCGATGCATTGGTGTTTTTGTTTGATCGGAAAACGGTACTCCACAAAACAAACATTTATTTTTAAAATCGAAACGGTCTTCGAGCTGCTGTTGATGTTCGGGTTCCGGTTCAGGTTCAGGTTCCTGTTCTTCCGAGACTGATTTTGTTCGACGAGCGACAAACGACGCGAGTCTTTCGTTCGCATAATTCTTGTAACACGCCCTATGCACACTCACAGATTCGACACTTTCTAGCATGCGTTGATGGTCCACATGTCCTCTTTTCTCACTCACCGTCAAGAGAGTTCGAACAGCTCTTTTTTTAGCAACATAAATGTCGTCGATTAACGCTTTTTTACAAATAAAACAGTCTCCCATGGTCACAAAATTGTTGAAACACGTGTGCTCACTTCGAAAGGCTCGAGGCAACTAACCGAGATGCTACGAAAAGAAGAACACGTTTCAACACGTAGACCCTAACAAAAGGGTCCCTTTATACCTGACCCCTCCAACTCCAACGGACGCTCTATGCGGGCACTCCGTTATAACGAGTTTACAGCCAACTAGATATCGAAATTTTTGCCCAGAATATCGGAACCCTCGATTTACACTACGCACAGCAAAAACTCAACACGATACGATATACTAACTTGAGCGCGCTCGACGCTGAGCGTGGATTCACCGACTTTGCGGCGCGCTGGAGATCGTAATTTTTGTCCAACATAAAAAAATCCAAGAATGAAATTGTAGGTCTGAATATGCTCTACAAGTTTGAATTCCACAATTTTTCATATTTATTAAGACCCAAAGAAAAAAAAAGGAAAAAACAAAAATTGTGTCCTAAATTTTTGACTTTATCGATCGATATCTCGATAACGATGCATGATACGCTAAAAATGATTCAGGCGTTATTGTAGAGCACAAAGAAAGCTACAAAAAGTGTCTTACAAAAATTTTCGAATCTCATCGGATAGCCGAGTTATTGCCGAAAAACAAATTTTAAGCGTTTTCCAAGATGGCGGCGAAAGCTCCTAGGAAAGCTTGGTCGACAATCTCAAGTTAAGCTTTTCTAGGTATCCCCTACAACATATTAAAAAATTAGAAGCGCAAATTCATTTTCTTTTATTTGCCTTTTTTTCGGACGAAATGACTGGACTATCTCCCTTTTTTCGCTTTCCATTAGATGCTTCTGTCAACACGTCAGGGCCTCATGTTCGAGGCTTTCCATACTCCTACATACGGGCTTTGCGTATCTTGAAAATTCTCTAAGTCAGAAATTACATATCGATTGTTTCGAAGTTTTCTCGTCACTTGATACGGCCCATTGAATCCCAGGATGAACTTTCTTGAAACGCCGGGCGTGTTTTCGAAGGCCCTAATGACTACATAATTCGCTGTATACGTGAGCTGGTTTACGCTTGCTATCGTAATACTTCTTGTTCGATCCCTGCGCTTTCTCGATTTTTCCCATGGCTTTGTTGCGAAGCGCCTCAAGATTTCTTTCTTTGGCGGAGATATTCTCGTCACGGTAAGACTGGATTTCATCGGACACCTTCCCTTGTTGATTTACTCCAAAGAGGAGTTTAGAGGGTGTCTCGCCGGTTGACTTACTTACTAGTTGTATTATTAATGGCATATTCTACGTCTCCCCAAATTTTGTACCAGTAACGTCCTGCCGAGTTATCAACGAGTTTTCCGAGGATCGGCCCGATTACCCTATTTACCCGTTCATCCTGCCCATTGGATTTGGCGAGCCGGTAGCGACCTTTACATATCGAATGCCATTTTCTTTGAGAAAATCATGGAAACCGTTCGATGTGAAACTCGTCCCCCTATCAGATACAATGACCTTGGGCCGACTAAAATTCGCGAAGTATTGCCGCAAACAATCGATCGCTTCTCGGGAGGTCGTCGACTTCGTCGCGTACAATTTTGTAAATTTCGTAAAATAGTCAACCACGACGAAGATGTATTTCATTTTTAGGTGTCTATTGTCGACGGGACCATAATGGTCGATGTGGACCGTCGCGCAAGGTACGTTCCCCTTTGAGGCCAAGTGACGGAACCCCTCTTGTCTCCCACTAGTTGGGTTGAAGGCTATGCATTTTAGGCAGTCTCGTACGTACGAGTCTACTCGTTTCTTCATATTGGGAAACCAATTCAGGTCGCCTCTGCGAGAGATACCCATCCCGGCTGGAAATTTAGTTATGGCACTAATCACGCTCGGATCAGGTTGCCTGACTGCCGTTATATGGTGCTAGTATGGCAACCTGATCAGGGCGTCAACAAAAATGTAACGCTGTTCCTGATAACGGCGTGATCTGGCAGCCTGATTACGCCCAAATCTGGCAGCCTGATTGGGCCGCTATCCTGGCGCCTTATGATGGCGTGTATACGGTTGCCTGATCGGATGTATTATAGAAAATATACAGAACGAATAATATAAAACTTTTTTGTTTACTGAGTATTTAACACCAAGTTACATCTGAACAGTTTGACAACGAAACATATATTTCTGAACTTATTGACAGTGTTTTTGGTTGTTTGTTTCTTTGTTCTTATTTTTCTTAATTGTTATTAATATTCTTATATTTAATATTTTTATATTTTTGTTTATATATTTATTTGAAATATATATTTAAACGGTATATCTGCACACTTGTGGTAATTCTTTTTTTTGTCGTTCTGAGCGGTGCCCGTCCCAGTCCTTCGCGTTGTTCAGCATCTTGCCAACAGCTTGCTGGGTTTGTTTTGTTAATTTGTTTGTATAATCTATATAATACATGTTGCAAGAGAAATATTATTTAAGTAGTGCAATATATACTAGTATCATAAATACTAAATTACCTTGCAAGCATATGGAAAAAACCGTTTTGTTGGAAACTGATTTGGTCCCCTCTCCGCTGACACGGAGATCTTCTTTGCTGGGGTTGAGATTCTCTCCGCTGACATGGGAATCTTTTTCGCTGCCATAAGAACCCTCCCCGCTGACATGGAGATCTTCTCCGCTGGGGTTGAGATTCTTTCCGCTGACATGGGGATCTTCTTCGCTGCCATTAGAACCCTCTTCGCTGGCATGGAGATCTTCTACACTGGTGTTCGAATTCTCTCCGCTGGCATTAGGACTTTGTTTGCTGGTAGCTTTATCAAGACTTTCATGATCTTGAATTTTATCATTCGGGCCTCTTTCTGTAAATATTCAAATTTTTCGCAAACAAAACAACGTATATCATTCTCATTTTTTAAATGATATTTTTTTATATTGATATTATTCTATTTTTTCATTTTTAAAAAATATTTTTTATATTTGTTAATTTTTTTATTTAATTTTTATTGTTTTTAAAGTACATTGTATATTGATATTATTCTATACCCAAGTGTATAAAAATTCATAAAGTTTGTAAAAGTTGAAAAAAGTAAGGTTATACATACCTGGTACTTATACCGATGATCGGGACTCGTCAACTTTTTTCTCCGAACGATATCTCCTAACACGCAGCCGTGTCAAATACGGCTTCCTCATTTTGCGATTCATAACGTTTTCACTTTATGTGCTCCTTTTTATATATCGTGAAAACTTTCAAGTTTTAACCCAAACACGATGTATACAATGACACATGTGCAACCATAGTATTTAAAAGCAACACTAGCGCCACCACTTTAGCGCTAGCCTGAGCACTGCCATGCATGAGCCTCCTAATAGAGCCATATTAGGGCAATGATAAGGCAAACCACATTAAGGCCATTTTCACGTTCGTCATAAGTTGGCCTAACCTGTGGCTGCCTGTTCACGGCAGGCTCACGGACGAATCAAAATTCCCGTAATACGGATAGCCACATAACTCCCTCATCACGGCCTGATCATAAATCTGGCTAGCCTGAACAAATTTCCTCCCGGCTGGAAATTTATTCACGCCTGGCTGCCTGTTCACGGCAGGCTCACGGCCGAATCAAAATTTCCGTAATACGGATAGCTACACAGCTCCCTGATCACGGCCTGATCATAAATCTGGCCAGCCTGAACAAATTTCCACCCGGCTGAAAATTTGTTGAAGTGGGTGAACCTCGTGTGGGTTGGCATCGCCCCATATACTGTAGCGTTCAAGATTTTAGCGGCAATTTTGTTTGTTAACATAGCCATTCATCCAAAAAGGCGCCTCGTCGCTAAAGATGATTTTTCGGCCAAAATTGGGGTCCTCTTCCAAACGCTCCGAAGCCCAGTCAGCGAACAAACGGCATTGTTTATGGTCATTAACTTTGAGCTCCTGGGTCAGTTGGATCTTGTACGGGTGTAGGCCCAAGTCCCGACGCAAAATTCGCCAAGTTGAAATCTGCGAAAGGCCGAGTTCTTGTGCACGGCGAGGAGTTGACTGCCTCGGGTCGTCCTGCACACTTTCACGGACCGCGGCGATGTTCTCGGCCGATCTGGCGTTCCTTTGACGTACAGGTGTTGATTGATTGTTTACCAAATCGGTCGTCTGGAATTTGGCCACCAAACGTTCGAGAGTCGACTGTGAAGGGCGTCTGCCCTTCCATTTTACGGCGTCTGCCGTAAAATGGGCGCAACGAGCGCAACGTTTGCACTAACGAACACTCATTTTGATAAAGTTTTATCATTCGGACGTGCTGTTCAATCGTGTAGCTTGCCATGGTGATTTGGCATCAGTGGCTGAATAATAAACAACAGATTAGAGAGACGCCGCCAAAACAACATGGCCGCCGACATCTACCCAAGCCAATTGAAAACACTATATAAGAATATAAAAGTTCTAATCATTGCAGCACAAAATTAGCCCATAAAAAGCACAACAAATTGGTACAATTTGAATTTATTTCGACGAGTTTCCTCTGCTAGCTTTCTGGAGGTTTTGAGGCGTAGGGAAGCTGGCGTATTCATCGTCTGGGGAGCACAACGCCCTTGCAATGTGCCAGGCCGACCACCTAGCACGCCGAAAACTAGGTTCTACAAATACCTAGTCAAGGGGTCCCGTTCGTACCCCACAGCCGGTCCTTCTTGGATGAGGACCTAGGGTCAGTTGGGAGGGGTACCCGGACAGGATCTACGGCAACGACGACGGCTCGAAATGGGCACCTCAAGTGGACGAAGGTACTCAAGGACCTCATCCGCCCACTTGCGACGACAAGGCTACGATATATTTTTATTACCACCAGGGCTGTCTGGCAGGTGCTCTTCGGCGCTTTCAGTGCGGAGCACTGTCGACAATCGGAATCTCTCCGTTGTCGCGTCAATTTGACCGAGGACAGAGGACTAGAGAACAAGCAGGGAAAGAATCACTGGGAAAACATTTATTTCAGCCTGGTTGCCTGGAAGCGCCAAAAGAGTCCTTTACCAGCAATTCCTGAGAATGCTGAGATCTCCTTAGCTTAAACTGAACTGTGTATCACGCGGCTGTTGAGGTGAGACCTCGGATATGAAGTGACAAAGCGGCGTTCGGGGCCAAGACTCGGCGACGCGTTGCACAGCTCCGGAATAAGATCAGTGTTGAGTGTGTGTGTGATAGACTTTATTAGGGCGGGGAAAGCGTTCACCCCGAAAATCCGAAAAATCAGTACGGAAATGCCGCGTCTTTCATATGTCTCGAGTGCCGGCCAGCATTATTGTTCCGATCTACATTAAAATGGAGCATAACCATCGGGGGTAGATGCATGTTTGTGTCAGTGTAAACTGAGGAAGTGCGTTGCTCGGAGCAATAAAACCCATTATAGAGCTAATAATATAATAATATCACATATCATGGCAGGATAATATTACTATATAATATATACGTTACGATTGTTGGAGTTTTAATAATAATTATTATTATTACATTGAATAATATAAAAATAAGAGAAACTGCAATTATAAAAATAAGTATAATAATAATAGTGATAAAAATAACTACTGCATTAGGTTGCCCAGCGAAAAAAATTATATTCATTTTCCCAACAACAAGTAATAATAATAAAAACAACTGCATTTAGTTGCTCAACAATAATAAGCGAGTCTTTAAAATGATAAAAGAATTAAAGTTTGAATGATATTGTCACAGCCTGCGACTTAGTCGCTGAACTTACATGGTTCTAGGTCCGATTTCGCCGAATGGTCGTAAAACTAAAAATATACACTGTAAAAAATTTCTGTATAAAAATTAATACACAAGTGTAGGAATTTTTTAATGCGAATACCGCTTATGAAATTTTAAATACGATTTTGAAAATCCAAAACAGGTTATTTAAAAAATGAAAGTGTAGCTCCGTAATATTAATATACTTGCGCGTTTGAAAAATAAAGCACGTGTAAAGAAATAATCACATCCAAGTATATGGAAATCAAGAACTATTTGCTGATATCAATATACGAGTGTATATTAAATTCAAGAACCATTTGCTAATATCAGAATACGGGTATGTATTAATTTCACAGAACCAAAGTATTACCTTTAATGTACACTGTAAAAAGCTTCTGTATAAAAATTAATACACAAGTGTATGATGTTTTTATGCGGACGCCGTTTATAAAATTTCAGATAATATTTTGAAAATCTAAAGCAGGTTATTTAAAAAATAAAAGTGTAGCTTCGTAATATTAATATACTAGTGCGTTTGAAAAATAATGCACGTGTAAAAAAATGTTCACATCCATGTATATTAAATTCAAGAACCATATCTAATACCACCATACGGGGGTGTATTAAAATTACTGATCTTAAGTATTAAGTTTATTTCAGAAATTGATAATGAAGCCCACTGAAAATGTGACTCGTATTTATCCTCCTCGACGGGAGCTAGAGGTAAAAAAGGTGGTTTTTGTGAAATTTCTTCCTTCAACACCGGGCGGCGTAAAAAGGGAAAAATAATATCCTTCCGGATAGGCGAGTTCAAGAACTGCGACTCTGGCGTGGATATGGAGGGGTAACGGATTTGCGACACTCTCCGACGCGTGCACGAGTTGCAAACGCGTCTGTTTTTCCCAGGACGATCGTAGCCGATGGTCGGGTTATATGCCCGACCGAAGCTGCGAGTGGCTATGGGAAAGTGCGGAACAAGGCGCCGTCCCTCCGGCGCTACGCGAACTACGCGCGACCATCGGTCGTCGCGAGCGGCCGAGGTGGGTTGAGCGCGTTTTGTATTTTCAATACTCTGTTTTTTATATTTGAATTAATATACAACTGTTGCAATCTTTAATTTAAGGCACGGGTTGATGCAATACATTTTCCATAAATTTGGAAACTTTTCTTGGAAATTCCATGTTGCATTTATTAAATTCTATATCCACGTTAGAATTTCATGTTCCTGTTTTAAATTTACGGTAGAAGGGTCTTAAATTCAATTTCATTTACTGAGTTCGTGAAATTCAATTCCTTTGTATCTTAAATGTATTGTAAACGTCATATCTTTTTTAACAGTGTATAACTGCGAGGCGCAAGTGCACGTGGAAGGCCCACGAAGCGCGTAGGGGTTGCGTTATCGTGAGCCAACTTGGCGGGGACGAGGCCCTAGACTCCAGATAAACAAATCCGACTTCCGAGCGCTGGAGCAGGAAGGTCCAGAGTGACGAATGCAACGTCACTCGTAATCCAACATAGGTGCGACCCCAACATCTAGTTTCAATCCAACAGTCTATCGCTGAGCCCAACATACAATCCCGCAGCAACATTTTAACGAGAAAGACTTCTAATCGACTCCAATGCCGTATCACGATTAATACCTCTATTCCGCGTCTAATAACCTAAGTTCGTTTTCTTCATAATGCGTAGGTATTTCTATTTACCCGATGTAACACAGTCCGATTGGTAAACGGATCCCGTGCGTTCACTCTTGTGAACCGACCCACTGAGACATTCGAGAAAACATTATAAACACAGCGTGCGTGTGTCACATCGACTACCATTGTACTACCAGCATTCCAGGCTTAGACCGAAAGCCCCTCGACCCAGGCCGAACGACCATCATTCGACAAACGTAAGCTAACTGCACAAGCTGTATTGTATCACTTTCTTCACCCGCCAAACTCTATCTTCCTCATATCGCCGACCGCCCAACTGGACGGTACTCGGTAATAAATAAACATCTCTAAGCGGTGGCTACATCTGTCGAAGTCATTTTCGTAACTCTTATTCTGCAGAGGCGGTCAAAGCTTAAACTTCTCCCTTTCGCACATTTCCTTTTTGACCCTCATCCCGTGCTATTGCGA
>CATODD010000108.1:0-51244 GCA_951751655.1 Ophion costatus | reverse complement strand
TTCCAGGACTGTACATCGAAATGTACGTACAAAAGTATGTATCCTGATAGACAGGTACTTTCCAGGACTGTATCAAACAGATGTACGTACATATGGAAGTATATATCTATAGATAGGCAGGTTCTGGGACTGTACACAACGGATGTACATACATATGGAAAAACGCAACTATACATCCATACATAGATAGGTTCCAGGACTGTACAAAATCGATGTACGTACATATGGGAGAACGCGATTGTACATCTATACATAGATAGGTTCCAGGACTCAGCCGTATTCCAGGACTGTGCAAAATCGATATAAATAGATATGATAGGACATGATTGTACATCTATATGTAGGTCGCTTCCAGGACTGTGCAAAATAGATGCACGTACATGTAGGTGACAGACGCGTTTGTGCATAAATTATTTTAAGGCAGTAGTCTGGTCTAGAGCGAGATTTTTGACATAATTTTTGGGTTGTATTAACTTTTAAACCGTTAAAGTTGCCTTGATGAAATTTTACATATGTGTTTATTGTTCCTTTGAGAATGTATCTACATTTAAAAAAAAATTGTTTTAAATAGTGTCATGTAGTTTTTTCTTTTTTCACAACATGGTCCGACAAAAATGGCCTCAATCGGCGCCCACTCTGGGTGATATATGCATCTGAAAAAAACAATATATATATTCTCAATCTGTATGAGTATTCTGAGCACCGGTAGCAGAATTAGTACTTAAAAAAATGTTGTTACAAAATGGCGGCCTGTTAAACTTTAATTAACGATATTTCATACATTTTCGGGTATTCGATGAGTTATAAAATGTGGGCAAAAGCCCTCTACTATTATTACATGACATTATGTTCCAGGAATATTTAAAAATAGGCACGTACATTCCGACATGTATATTTTCCGCAGTAATATATGCAGCACCTGATTTTGTCGGATCTAACAGAATGTATTTGTCTATTTTTTCCTTCACATGTCCTGATATATGCCATTGTACCATATATTTGGTTGCTACTAATTATCGCAACTTATTTTGAATCGTGCACGAATTAATAACGAAAAAAACAAAGTCAGCCGTGACATCCACCATTAAAGAATGTTCACAGACGCTTGATTTGAAAAGGATTAAGGGGTAAGACCACAGTAGAATTTTAAAAAATGTCGATTCGGAAGTTTTGGAAAAGTTTAACCCTTTCAGTCATGCATTTTTCATCTGCACCGATTTTGATGAAGATTGGTGCTCAAGGGTTTTCGGGGTCGCTAATTACGAATCCGGCATTAGATTTTCAAAATTCAAAATGGCGGATCCAATATGGCGGACTTGAAATTCTAAATACTTATTAATTCTTCTAAAACTTCGTACTCAGGGGTTTTCGGGGTCGCTGATCACGAATCCGGCATTAGATTTTCAAAATTCAAAATGGCGGTTCTAATATGGCGGACGTGAAATTCAAAATACTTATTAATTCTTCTAAAACTTTGTACCCAGGGGTTTTCGGGATCGCTGATTACGAATCTGGCATTAGATTTTCAAAATTCAAAATGGCGGACCCAATATGGCGGATGTAAAATTCCAAATGCTTATTAATTATTCTAAAACTTTGTACTCACAGGTTTTCGGGGTCACTGATCACGAATTCGGCATTAGATTTTAAAAATTCCTTCGAATCTAAAACACGGATTTTAATTTTGCGGTCATAAATTATTTTGGTTGCAGAATGATCTCAAATTAACTGAAATATTTATTTCTAATGTATATTTGTAGGAATATTCCGGATAAAGTAGGATTTTATATGATCATAAACAACGTACTCATAAACAACGGCAACAACCTCTGATGAAACACCTGGAAACCAAATGTCCGAGGCGACCGCTTCTTTTGAGTCTCAGAATATATAGACATAAGCAATATGCACGCCATTAGATCTGGACTAGAAAACATCTCTAAGCTGCGTTTGTAGTAACTGCAATGGTAATACAGTTGCGTGCAAAAGTTTTGGGCCATCCTATTTTCAGGCATATTGCATTAAAATACGACTTTGTTTAGGTCGAAATATGCTCAAGCCTTTGGAATATACCGTTGGATAATTTGGGATGGGTCCTGGTACATGCCACGTGGTGGCTGTCCTTCAATCCACCAAATGGCTAGAATAAAAGGATTCGTTTGTCTTTGACGAAAACATATAATAGAAGCTGTGTGTCCCGAAAACTTTCGAAAGAAATATCAGTTCGAAGTTACTCGAATAAGCGTTATAGTTTATTTAGGAAAATTATCGAAGATATATGTCCGGAAGAGGTATCTGTGGTATCCACCAAAGAGCTAACAAATTCTAGCACACATATAAAATAATCTTGACCAAAGCGACTGTATTTGAAAAAGTTTATTCCGTCGCTATTTCATCGTAATTCTCGCTGATGAATAAATTTGATACGTACTATCATTGTGCGGTGCGATTTCAGACTATAGTTACAATTAAACAAGCATTCCGCAGGGCTCAAAAAATACTCAATTCCTGAAATAGACTACTCCAAAAAATTAGAAGAACAGAAAATTTCTTCGATCTTATTTAGTGATTTTTGAAGCGCTCTACCTGTGTGACAAATGGTTGTATCGAAATTAAAAAAAGCATTTTGAAGCGTCAAGTGTCTAGTTTTGAGATCTTCTGGCAAATATTTTTGTGGGGTAAGGTTATCGTGGGATCACAAGAACAAATTTTCTTGTTTTTTTTTTCAAGACTCCACGGGCTCAGGATTTGTTTTAAAAGTTAAATCAATGGAAAGGTCAGTTAGCTTGTGTATTTAGCTTCACTTTGATTGTTTTCGTACATCTATTTTTTGTTAAGATATCCGACTTTGAATGAAAAAGGATCGTTTTGTCTTTATTCATCGATATCTGATCAATCAAGAATCGCACAGGGCATTAAAAGGCAGATTTGAAAAGTTGAATAAATTTCCTACAGGATCCTTCCGTTAATTTTTCAGAATTTTTTCCACCCTTAACATTAATTTGAAAAATGTACAAAAAATGACTTTTAATGGTTTTCCGGTAAATTTACCACTACTCTACAAATATTGATGGAAATACTAAGGTTGCCAGGTTTGTTTCAGTTTAATGTATCCCTAATAGCCCTGTAAACTTTCAAATTTAACCATCGAACCGTTTTTTCGGACCCATTGATCAAAGTTTAACAAAACAATTAATGGAACAAGTATTGTTCCTAAATATCTTGTAATCGTCATCAAAATTAAAAGATCAATTTGTTCCGACGTTTTTTTTTTACAACTTTGCACTAGTAAGTTGTTAAATTGACGAGAAAATAGTTCGAAAAACTTCAAAAAAACATTTTTGTTTTTTTTCAGATTTGTAAACCATTTCAGGAAATAATACTCATTGCGTCATGAGCATCCGAATTTAAGGCCATGTGCCACACGCCAGAAAATTTCGACGCGGCCTCTCGTTACGTCGGTAGCGCAGATCTCGTAGCTTTTAGCTACGAATCGCTACCGACGAACAGCGCAGCGCTCGCGATTCGATCTCGATGCTTCGCCCTGGGACAAAGATGCGAAGCCAAACAGACGGCGATCGCTAAGCGCGCGCGTGTGTGTTTGTGTGTTGCTACGCCGCGCCGGCCGCGTGGAGAAAAAACGAAAACAATCTCGCGCGCCGTTCGGTCGTACGCAACACCCGACATCTATGTGTGTATCACACAATGCACACGACTATGCGTAGCGACCATGGTACGCTTGTATTGTCTGGAGAGCGGTGCAACTTTGTTGCATTTTACGTAGTATACAGAAATTCGATCGAATCGATTTTTTCTTTCGACGACGGCCGCCACCAAAAGACTCGTCTTGCGGAAGGGTACCGGCATTTTTCCATGCGTTTTTAATTCATTTGAGCAAATAAGCTCCAGCACTATTTGTAGCCTCGATGTCGCTGATCGTCAACGATTAAGATCCCTGCCAAAATTTCTAGCGAACAAAAATACTCGAGATTCACTCTACAAAACAGTGGTAAGATTTTACAATGCTCACTATTTAAACAAATACGTTCAGCATTTTTATCTCTGCCAGGGTTCATATTTGGCGGCATTTTTGCTGGTCAACTTCTCGAACAATCAAGTTCGCTAGTCTCGCTCTACGGAAGAGCGGTGAAATTTTGCGATCGCGCATTGTTTAAACAAATGCCATCAAATCGATTTTCTTTGTCGACAGCGGTCATCGGTGGAAATTCCTTTATGGTTGAATTCGATTGCTGCAAAAACCTCGAGCGAACGAGATTGCTCAAAACTCACTCTACAAAAGAGTGGTAAAATTTTACAATGCTATTTGTTTAAACAATTGCGTTTAGCATCTTTTTCTCTGCCATGGCTTATCTTCGGCAGGTTTAGGCGGTGGGGAGGGGGGCAGAGGTCGCTTCGACCACCCTACACTGATGTCGTTAAAGATGTTTAGTTCTTAGCGACTTCTTCATAATTACTGAAAATGATTATTCTTGTTATTAATAACTTTGTAAAATAATATTTCGAAATCTCGTCCCGAAAATAATCATTCTGTATGGTCCGAAATATGCTCCGGTGGCAAAATTCACTGTTTCGTATACATACCCAAATATGCTTGGACTTCAAGACATTGGGCATGACGATAGAGCTGGAATGCGCCCCGTGATTCTGGAAAAGTCATTCATCAACGCTGGACGAAACCGTACTATAGAAACCGCGTGTTCCAAAAATTACCAAGAAAAGTCCTATTTGGCAGTTTCCAGGATAGTCATTATGGTTTACTTAGGGAAGATATCACAGGTACATTCCGTTTGGTTCGAAATATGCGCCATTGCCGAAATGTATTATTTCGTCTATCGGTGCTCGGGACTCGGGCGATTGTGTGAGAAATGGACTGGAATCAACCCAATGGTTCTAATCAAGTCACTCGGTAATGTCCTTGTCGGCAACGTATTATAGAAACCGCGTGTCCCGAAAACTGCCAAAAAGTACATTCCTAAACTAAATAAATCCATAGAGGTGTACACCAAACCCAGACATCCAGAAAGCAACCTTGCTCGGAGAATCTGAATTTGACGCTACTTACTCCTCACCAATTTTAGTGTAACGGTCGCAAATAATTGTTCTCGTTGAATAGTAAATTTATGAAATAATATTTCGAAGTTGCGTCTTGAAAATGATCATTCGATCTGGTCCAAAGTATGCTTTAATCCCGAAATATACAGTTTCCTATATATTCTGAAACATGCTCGGATTTCGGGACGTTCAATGTGACGAATGGGCTGGCATCTACCCCATGGTTCCCATAACGTTATTCGGCAATGTCCTGGATGACAATCTATTACAGAAACCACCTGTCCCGAAAATTGAAAAGAGTTCTACTTGGCAGTTTCCGGGACACGCATGGTATATTCAGGAGAGATGTCAAATATATGTTCCCCGGCTGTAGACGTACATAGAGATTTACACCAAGGCCCAGGCATACTGTCCGACATGCAAAGCAGCCTCGTTCAGAGCATCTGTACTTAAAGATATTCAGTTCTCTTAACTTTATTGTAATATCTGCAAATAATTGTTCTTGTTAAATAGTAACTTTATGAAGTAATATTTCGTCCCGAAAATTATCTGTCTATTTGGTCCGATATATGCTCCAGTTCCGAAATGTACTGTTCCGTTTATATTTTGGAATATACTTGGAGTTCGGGATACAGGACATGATAAGCGGGCTGGAATCAACCTATTCGTTCTGTTACAGGCCTTCGGCAATGTTCTCGTCGACAATGTATTATAGAGACCGTGAGTCCCGAAAACTAGCGCGCAGGTCCTATTTGGCAGTTTCCAGGACAGGCATTATGGTTTATTTAGAAAAGACATCACAGACTCATTTTGTTTGGTCCGAAATATGCTCCATTGCCGAAATGTGCTCGAGACTCGGGTCACATTACGTGAGAAATGGACTGGAATCAACCCAATGGTTCTACTGATGTCACTCGGTAATGTCCTGGTCTACAACGTATTACCGAAACCGCGTGTCCCGGAAACTGCCAAAAAAGTACTACTTCATAGTCTCCGGGACACACATGGTATATTTAGAAGAGATATCACAAGGACATTCCTGAACTGAATAAATCCGTAGAGGTGTACACCAAGGCCTAAACATATTCCCCAACATGTAAAGCAGCCTTGCTCAGAGCATCTGTTATATTCTGGAATATGCTTGGAGTTCGGGACACACAACGTGTTAAGTGGGCTGGAATCAACCTATTGGTTCTGTTAGTCATTGGGAGATATCCTGATCGACAACGTGTGATAGAAATCGCGTGTCCCGGAAACTAGCGAAAAGGTCCTATTTGGCAGTTTCCAGGACGACATTATGGTTCATTGTGGAAAGACATCACACATACATTCTGCTTGGTCCGAGATATGCTCCATTGCCGAAATGTATTGTTTCGTTTATTTGTGCTCGGGACTCGGGTCACATTACGTGAGAAATGGACTGGAATCAACCCAATGTTTCTAATAATGTCACTCGGTAATGTCCTGGTCGACAACGTATTACAGAAACCGCGTGTCCCGAAAACTGCCAAAAAGTACTACTTCACAGTTTCCGGGACGCACATGGTATATGTAGGCGAGATATCACAGGGACGTTCCTGAACTGAAGAAATCCGTAGCGGTGTACACCAAGGTCCAGGAATATTCCCCAACATACAAAGCAGCCTTGCTCGGAGCATCTGCACTTGAAGGTGTTCAGTCCTCTCGACTTTATCGTAACGTCTGCAAATACTTGTTCTTGTTTAATGGTAGCTTTATGAAGTAATATTTAGCCCCGAAAATTATCACTCTGTTTGGTCCGAAATATGCTCCACTTCCGAGATGCACTGTTTGCCTGAAATCTACCCCGTGGTTCGTCCAAAGTCATTTGACAATGTGCTGGACGACAACAAATTATAGAAACCGTGGTTCCCGAAAACTAGCGCAAAGCTCCTATTTGGCAGTTTCCAGGACACGCATTACGGTTTATTTAGAAAAGATATCACAGACTCATTTTGTTTGGTCCGAAATATGCTCCATTGACGAAATGTAGTGTTTCGTTTATTTGTGCTCGAGACTCGGGTCACATTACGTGAGAAATGGACTGGAATCAACCCAATGGTTCTACTGATGTCACTCGGTAATGTCCTGGTCTACAACGTATTACCGAAACCGCGTGTCCCGGAAACTGCCAAAAAAGTACTACTTCATAGTCTCCGGGACACACATGGTATATTTAGAAGAGATATCACAAGGACATTCCTGAACTGAATAAATCCGTAGAGGTGTACACGAAGGCCTAAACATATTCCCCAACATGTAAAGCAGCCTTGCTCAGAGCATCTGTTATATTCTGGAATATGCTTGGAGTTCGGGACACACAACGTGTTAAGTGGGCTGGAATCAACCTATTGGTTCTGTTAGTCATTGGGAGATATCCTGATCGACAACGTGTGATAGAAATCGCGTGTCCCGGAAACTAGCGAAAAGGTCCTATTTGGCAGTTTCCAGGACGACATTATGGTTCATTGTGGAAAGACATCACACATACATTCTGCTTGGTCCGAGATATGCTCCATTGCCGAAATGTATTGTTTCGTTTATTTGTGCTCGGGACTCGGGTCACATTACGTGAGAAATGGACTGGAATCAACCCAATGTTTCTAATAATGTCACTCGGTAATGTCCTGGTCGACAACGTATTACAGAAACCGCGTGTCCCGAAAACTGCCAAAAAGTACTACTTCACAGTTTCCGGGACGCACATGGTATATGTAGGCGAGATATCACAGGGACGTTCCTGAACTGAAGAAATCCGTAGCGGTGTACACCAAGGTCCAGGAATATTCCCCAACATACAAAGCAGCCTTGCTCGGAGCATCTGCACTTGAAGGTGTTCAGTCCTCTCGACTTTATCGTAACGTCTGCAAATACTTGTTCTTGTTTAATGGTAGCTTTATGAAGTAATATTTAGCCCCGAAAATTATCACTCTGTTTGGTCCGAAATATGCTCCACTTCCGAGATGCACTGTTTGCCTGAAATCTACCCCGTGGTTCGTCCAAAGTCATTTGACAATGTGCTGGACGACAACAAATTATAGAAACCGTGGTTCCCGAAAACTAGCGCAAAGCTCCTATTTGGCAGTTTCCAGGACACGCATTACGGTTTCTTTAGAAAAGATATCACAGACTCATTTTGTTTGGTCCGAAATATGCTCCATTGACGAAATGTAGTGTTTCGTTTATTTGTGCTCGAGACTCGGGTCACATTACGTGAGAAATGGACTGGAATCAACCCAATGGTTCTACTGATGTCACTCGGTAATGTCCTGGTCTACAACGTATTACCGAAACCGCGTGTCCCGGAAACTGCCAAAAAAGTACTACTTCACAGTTTCTGGGACACACATGGTATATTTAAGAGAGATATAGAAGGGACATTCCTGAACCGAATAAATCCGTAGAGGTGTACACCATGGCCTAAACATATTCCCCAACATGTAAAGCAGCCTTGCTCAGAGCATCTGTACTTGACGGTGTTGAGTCCTCTCGACTTTATCGTAACGTCTGCAATTAAATGTTATTATCTAATAGTAACTTTATGAAGTAATATTTCGCCCCGAAAATCATCACTCTGTTTGGTCCGAAATATGCTCTACTTCCGAAATGCATTGTTTCGGTTATATTCTGGAATATGCTTGGAGTTCGGGACACACAACGTGTTAAGTGGGCTGGAATCAACCTATTGGTTCTGTTAGTCATTGGGAAATATCCTGATCGACAACGTGTGATAGAAATCGCGTGTCCCGGAAACTAGCGAAAAGGTCCTATTTGGCAGTTTCCAGGACGACATGATGGTTTATTTTGGAAAGACATCACACATACATTCTGCTTGGTCCGAGATATGCTCCATTGCCTAAATGTATTGTTTCGTTTATTTGTGCTCGGGACTCGGGTCACACCACGTGAGAAATGGACTGGAATCAACCCAATGTTTCTAATAATGTCACTCGGTAATGTCCTGGTCGACAACGTATTACAGAAACCGCGTGTCCCGAAAACTGCCAAAAAGTACTACTTCACAGTTTCCGGGACAGACATGGTATATGTAGGCGAGATATCACAGGGACATTCCTGAACTGAAGAAATCCGTAGCGGTGTACACCAAGGTCCAGGAATATTCCCCAACATACAAAGCAGCCTTGCTCGGAGCATCTGCACTTGAAGGTGTTCAGTCCTCTCGACTTTATCGTAACGTCTGCAAATACTTGTTCTTGTTTAATGGTAGCTTTATGAAGTAATATTTAGCCCCGAAAATTATCACTCTGTTTGGTCCGAAATATGCTCCACTTCCGAGATGCACTGTTCGCCTGAAATCTACCCCGTGGTTCGTCCAAAGTCATTTGTCAATGTGCTGGACGACAACAAATTATAGAAACCGTGGTTCCCGAAAACTAGCGCAAAGCTCCTATTTGGCAGTTTCCAGGACAGGTATTATGGTTTATTTAGAAAAGATATCACAGACTCATTTTGTTTGGTCCGAAATATGCTCCATTGCCGAAATGTAGTGTTTCGTTTATTTGTGCTCGAGACTCGGGTCACATTACGTGAGAAATGGACTGGAATCAACCCAATGGTTCTACTGATGTCACTCGGTAATGTCCTGGTCTACAACGTATTACCGAAACCGCGTGTCCCGGAAACTGCCAAAAAAGTACTACTTCACAGTTTCCGGGACACACATGGTATATTTACGAGAGATATCACAGAGACATTCCTGAACTGAATAAATCCGTAGAGGTGTACACCAAGGCCTAAGCATATTCCCCAACATGTAAAGCAGCCTTGCTCAGAGCATCTGTACTTGGCGGTGTTGAGTCCTCTCGATTTTATCGTAACGTCTGCAAATAAATGTTATTATCTAATAGTAACTTTATGAAGTAATATTTCGCCCCGAAAATCATCACTCTGTTTGGTCCGAAATATGCTCTACTTCCGAAATGCATTGTTTCGGTTATATTCTGGAATATGCTTGGAGTTCGGGACACACAACGTGTTAAGTGGGCTCGAATCAACCTATTGGTTCTGTTAGTCATTGGGAAATATCCTGATCGACAACGTGTGATAGAAATCGCGTGTCCCAGAAACTAGCGAAAAGGTCTTATTTGGCAGTTTCCGGGACGACATGATGGTTTATTTTGGAAAGACATCACACATACATTCTGCTTGGTCCGAGATGTGCTCCATTGCCGAAATGTATTGTTTCGTTTATTTGTGCTCGGGACTCGGGTCATATTACATGAGAAATGGACTGGAATCAACCCAATGTTTCTAATAATGTCACTCGGTAATGTCCTGGTCGACAACGTATTACAGAAACCGCGTGTCCCGAAAACTGCCAAAAAGTACTACTTCGCAGGTTCCGGGACACATATGGTATATGTAGGCGAGATATCACAGGAACATTCCTGAACTGAAGAAATCCGTAGAGGTGTACACCAAGGTCCAGGAATATTCCCCAACATGTAAAGCAGCCTTGCTCAGAGCATCTGTACTTGACGGTGTTGAGTCCTCTCGACTTTATCGTAACGTCTGCAAATAAATGTTCTTATCTAATAGTAACTATATGAAGTAATATTTCGCCCCGAAAATCATCACTCTGTTTGGTCCGAAATATGCTCCACTTCCGAGATGCACTGTTTGCCTGGAATCTACCCCGTGGTTCGTCCAAAGTCAGTTGACAATGTGCTGGACGACAATAGATTATAGAAACCGTGTGTCCCGGAAACTGCCCTATAGTAGTTTTTGGCAGTATTTTTGACACGCGGGTTCTATAGTGCGTTATCGGCCAGGACATTGCCAAATGACTTTATCAGACCCATCGGATTGGTTCCAGCCAATTTGAACTTCTTGAATCTGTACAGAACGATCTTTTTTTAACCGGAATATCTAAATAGTATTTCATAATGTTATTATGTGACAAAGACAATTATTTGTGAATGTTACAATGAAGTCGCCAAAGACGAAATATCACCAAGCACAGATGGTCCGAGCGTGGCTGCTTTGCCTGTCGGAAAATATGTCTTGCTCTTGATTTATACCTCTACGTACCTTTTCGGTCCGGGAATGTATCTGTGACATCCGTCCTAAATATAGCATAATGCTTGTCCCGGAAGCTGCCGTCTAGTGCTTGTTTGGCATCTAGTTTTTTAAACACCAAAGCCCAGGCATATTCCCACACATGCAAAGCAGCCTCGTTCAGAGCATCTGTACTTGACGATGTTCATTCTTTAAGGCGGGATATACATTTGGACGGGACAAAATTAAGCAATTTTTTAAACTATGAAATAATTATTCTACATTAATGAAACTGTAGTTATACTTTAATCGTAGGGTAGAAGTGGGATCCTTGCCATAGGGAGATAGTATGGTCCAAATTAAGATCCAACCTCGAAATATACTATTTCATAAATATTCTGGAAAATGCTAGATTCTTGGGACATTCGATGTGACGAATGTGCTGGAACCCACCCCATGGTTTTAATAAAGTCATGCAGCAATGTCCTGGATGACAACGTTTAAAAGAAACCGCATGTCCCGAAAACTGCCAAAAAGTACTATTCGGCAGGTTGTGGGACAAGCATAGTACGTTCAGGGAAGATGCATTCCCCGCCTGAAGAGATACCTCGAGACCCTACACACCAAGGCTCAAGCACATATCTGGGCACATGCAAGTGATATTGCATGCATCGTCGTGATTTTCTGTAAATAATCGCTTCCCTTATATTGTATCGCAGAATTAAACATTCGTGTAGTAATATCATAAAACGTTTCACCGAACTTTGCATCATGGACAACATCCGGTCAATATACATTCATATGGACAATATTATAAAACTCTACTTTCAGTTATTCTAACGTACAATGACATTCCGTATATTTCGAAATATGGTCAAGACCTGGAATATATCGTTTTGTATATCCTGAAATATATCTTCTCGTAGTTGTCCTCCAATATATCGTTCTATGTGTGTCGTGAAATATGCTCGCATTTCGAAACATGCGACGCAGTCGTGGTCCTGAAATCCACTCAATCATAAAAAATAAGTCCTGTCAGTCATTTAGTAATGTCTCGGAAGCCACCGTATTACAGAAGTTCCGCGTCCTGGAATCTGCCAATTAGTACATGTCCTGGAACATGCTGAGGTCCCGGTAGCGACCAATCTATAAATGTCCTGGACTGCTATCGGTTTGTATGTCCTGGAATACAGAGTTTTATACATGTCCTGGAATATTGGTCGGGTCCCGGAACATGCCACTCGTTGGATGTCCTGGGACCCACCGAATAGTTAAAATTGAAGCATTTGCCAATGTCCTGGAAGCAACCATACTACAGAAATTAGATGTCCTGGAAACTGTCACTTAGAACTTGTCCTGGAACCTGTTAAAGTCCCCGAAGCGACCAGTTTATAACTGTCCTGGAACCCGCAATGTCCTGGATAGTGCCATTCTGGCGAAGTCCCGGTAACTGCCCAATCATACGAATTTGGTTATATCTCCGAAACTATGCTTTTGTACAGAAAAATTTAAGTCCCATTCAACTGTCCATGCAATTTTCTACGCAATAGAGCTCTTAAATTGCACGGTCCCCAAAACTGCCTCCAGACATATATATATATATATATATATATATATATATATATATATATATATATATATATATATATATATATATATATATGCGGACATATATACATACAAACCGGAAACTGTGCGTCGCACCGAGAGAAAACAACGACAGCGAGAACGCGAGTTGCGAATCGTGGGAGTTGGAAATTGAGGAAGGAGAAGAAAAGAGCAGCAGAGAGAAAGGTTTATCCCACAAGTGGAAGCGAGATGTAGTGCTAGCGAATGTGTCCGCTGTGGAGTGTGCGGAAAAGAGCTCCACGGCACGAGAATGGAAGTCTATATATATATATATATATATATATATCTGCGTATATAAGACTTTTACTTTCCCCTTACCCTTACACACAGTTACACATAAACACAAACACACATGTATCTATAGATAGATCTCTAGGGTAGACTCGACACTTTAAACATTTTCGAGCAACTATTTTTCCATTTTCACTTTGCCACGTTACACCAATTTCGTAGTGCATTGAAACTAATTATTAGCGTCAATCGAAGTTATTTTCAAAACAATCGCAAAAAAATAGAAGTTAAAAATGCATGCCTTGAAGCGCAGCTTAATGATACGAGAAATCGATGTCTCTGACAAGGAACATCCCTCCGGTGACACCATACGATTTTATTGAAATTTGGATATGTTGTAAAGCACCGAAAAGTAAGCCATACGTATTTTTTTTTATCGGCGGAAAAACGGTTTTAAGGGGTGAAACCACCCCTCGAAAATAGGGGTGTTTTTCGTTTTTCCTCGATAACGTTATAGTTCTCATATCCAATGTACACGAAAAAATAAACATTGTTGTAATTTGAAATTTTTCCATATCTCGTACCGTTAAAACGTTATTGACGAAAAACGAAAAACAGCCCCATTTTTTAGGGTGCGTTTCACCCCTTAAAACCCTTTTTCCGCCGATAAAAAAAAATACGTATCGCTTACTTTTCGGTGCTTTATAACATATCGAAGTTTCAACAAAATCGAAGGGTGTCACCTGAAGGATGTTCCTTGTATCAGGGGGGGATCAACGGAAGCTACGAACGCGAACGTTGCAGCCTGTTGAAGACGAAGCGTTGCCTTATATTGCGTCTATGCGCATTTGCAGTGACACGGCACCCCGATACCGATTTACGCGAAATACTCGCTTCTTTGATCTCCGCGGCCCGCGCTGCGCACAAGCAATATCGCGCCTATTCATTAATGCCATGTAAACGACAAGTGACAGCTGGCGCAACGTCAAGTCCCGCTACATCCACGCGCCCGAGTCCCTTTATATGTCTTAGGGATGGAGGGGTCATTTTGTCGTGCTTTCATCCGTCGGCGATAATACGACGTAGATACTTCAACCCCTCATATGTATACATGTATATACACACGTACATACTTATATACACATACCTATACATATACAGTAGAGCCCAAAACATAACGTCCAAAAAGAAAATTAGATGCCTCGTGTCGATACCTATCCGAATCACCTCCATGTATGTTCTGCAATCATTTTTAGTTTTCGAGAAAACTTTCGAGAAAAACTTTTTTATTTTTGTCTATGAAAGCTTTCAGCTTCGTCTTAGAAAGAAGTCTAAGAATAGCTTTGAGAGGATCAGTCACTAAAGTTCAGACGATAAGACAAAATACTTACACTAGTCTAAATGACGCCACATTGATTTTAGAACCTTAAGAGAAAGTGCATATACAAAAGAGAAAAATAAACAAAAACCTATGTTACAGGAAAATGGAAGAAATTAAAATTTTGTGCTTCTTTCTAAAAAATTTGAACAAATCAGCAATGATTGGGATATGTATGGATACGAGGCCACAATTCGGGCCAAAAAGAAATCGGTTATCATCGTTCTGCAGCGTTCGCCGTTGACGGTGACGGCCTCACCAACGTCGTTTTCAAAAAAGTACAGACCAATGGACACGCTGTTCAATAGTGTAACTTGCCATGATGATTTGGCATCAGTGACTGAATAATAAACAACAGATTAGACAGACGCCACCAATACAACATGGCCGCCAACATCTACCCGCACCAATTGAAACACCCTATACATGTGGATAAATCTGTGTGCCTGCGCATGGGTGTGCGAATAATACATATATCCATAGGGATTTCAACCCCCAGGCAGTCACAGTCACACGAGCGTCCCCTCCGTCCCCCCCCAGTACAACGTGCGAGGCTCTTTAACGCCTTCAACTTTCCTGCAGCACGCCCTTGCGAAATCCCCTACTCCCTTAAACGACACCCCTTGTGGAGGGTAAGAGACTCAGCACGTTGCCGCAGCGTCGTAAAATCTCGCGCAACATCCGATTGCCACTGGCCACAATTTCATGCTGCATTGTAATGGATATGCTTTGCGTTATTATTTCTCTCTTGATGGCCGACTCTTAAAGCGGCACAACCATTGAAATCATTCTCGTTTGTATTTCACTTCTTATCGTTATCGTTTGTACTTCTTGTCGTTAATCCTGCTCTGACATTCCAAACATAAAGTAAAAATCGCCAAAAATGTGGACCAAATAAGGAGCTGACGAGCAAAACCGAACTTGTCCATATTACGACAAATTTTTAATTTTTTTTTCGCGTTCAAGCATACCTTCGTTAGCTCCCAAAATATTTTTCATCGAATCCGTCTCGACACACCTCAAAATTGGTTAAAAGGTGTCTTTTCAAGCAGAAACGGAGTTATCAATGGCGGGCTGGATGAAAAATTAGTAACAGATGACCAAAGTGATGACGATGATGACATTGAATGCGATTGTTGGGAGCCTGACATGGAAGAGTTTGTGTAAGATTATTAAATTGATAATAACGAAAAGAATTTATATTCAGGTCAAAGAATTTGTTTTATTTCATAACCGGTTATGTCCATAAGATTTTCATTCGAAACCGGACTTGTCCAAAATAAAAATGAGCATATGATAGGGTTTATATTAAATTAGGGGGTTATATACAGTCAAGAGGCACAAAAAAATCGAGTTTTCAAGAAGTTTTCTTGAGAAGACCTTTAAATCTATTAACGTGAAAATTTATACACAAATTATGGTAACTTTTAACTGTATTTTAACATTTTTCATTTATCAAAATAATTATTTTGGAAGCTGCTATATCTGATCTCGGGAGCACCTCTAAAAGAAGGCGTCTTGCGGTGAGCACGATATCTCTGGACTGGATCATCTAAAATGAAATAACTAAAAATATTTCGTTCATATAATGGATTATCTTGTAATTGATCGAAGGAATAAGCAAACTAATAATTTTTGACAAAATGGTGGCTGCTAAAAAAAATCGATTTTTGACAAAAATTTAGGCCTTAAGTTGTTTATAAAATGGAAAATATTTATCGGTGAGAAAAAACCTTCGATTAATTACTAAAAAATATACTTGAAAAGATTGTGTTAAAATTTGAGACTGATCGGTTCAGTCGTTTCCGCTAAATCTTGCTCACCGACTTTAAAAACACAGTTTTGAGAAAAACGCGTTAAAATTTTCAAAAGCACTTTACATATAGTCTGACACGTAATTACAAATGTGCGTGTAACTTCGCGAATATTCACCGGATTGACAAGAAATTTTCTGTGTGTGTACTTAAATATTTGTACATTACGAAAAAAAAAAACTTAATTGATTTTTCGAAACTGTATATAACGTCTTAAAGTCAGGCCCAGGCTTACATTTTAATAGAGCCTTTACATATTTAAACTTAAAAATTCTAACTCATTTATATTTGGTTATTTTGGTTTTTGACCTCTCCTGTAAAAAAGTAATTCATGGACAAGACCGGTTCTGTTCGCCAGCTCTTCAAATATAACAGTAAGAATTGCAAGATGGTTTTTTCATTCTTTCGAATTTTGACGATTTTGCCAAAGCGACTGGATGACCTGTAGACTTTTTTATGAAACTACGCCTCTTGCGAAAACGGAAAGGAATCTCGAAGAATATGCCAAGCAGCTCCAACATTAGAGTCGTTATTTATATTTGTGAGCTAAAATTTTATATCCTCGAGAAACGCGTTTTCTTTCGGACTATTTTTTTTAGTTTAATCATGAATGTACGAGCTGAAAAGTAGCAACACGATTTTTTTGCGCTCTGTGAGCCTGTTGGATCACTCGCTATAGGGAACCGCCGGATTTGCGTAAATCGGTTATTGTTACGAAAGTATATGACATGGGTCCATAAAATTTAAAGGTATCTCTTGGTAATAGATTCTTCGAGATGTAAGAGTTTCAGAACAGAGCTTTGACAAATAACCAAAGTATTTACAATAAACAAAGAAATAAGTTGCTTAACTGTGATTTACGCTCAAGCTAACAACCGTAGGAGATTTTTGTGAAGGACTTTTTTTGTAGATGACATTATGGCGTACAACTTATATGCGACACATTTTTTTCTATTAAATCCCATTCCAAAGACAATAACATTGAAATACTGTTTTTAAAAATAATGTTTTGCGGTCGCAGCACTGCATAAAATCGGGAGATCTTTTGAGGGTACGTTCGTGGAGGTCCAAATAGGCTAGAAAAAAATTTGGGACATGCTGGCCTGGTTGAATAGACGTCGTCCAAATTTATGTAAATTCCCACTGGGCTATTACACCGACAAAAAAATTCGGGCACGATTTCTGATTCTATTTATCATTTCTATGAATAATTAAATTTTCTGATTTTATATATCTTCGACTCATCTTCTCTACGAAAAGAACGTTATTTTATGATTTTATTTATCGTCTCCATAAATAATTTAAACGCTAATTTTCTTTATCTTTTATTTATCGTGTCCATAAACAATATTTGACTTCAATTCAGACATGTAAAAAGATGTGAAATCTACGAATACGTCAAACCGTTAGGTGAGATGCGCGGTGCATGTCAGAAATGTCCCTTTTTTCGAGGTCACACAGGATAATATGCCTGTCCATACAAAATTGATGAATACCAATCATACTTTTGGAAACCATAGCATGACATAGCGGAATGTTATTGTTGGCATCATAGGTAAAGGATGACAAGAAATTCACGACGTTCGCGTACCCATATATAAAACGCCTCTCGTGCAAACGCCGAGCGTGAAAATTCGGTCAGGCGTTTGTGTGCGTGGGCGTTGAACATTTTCGTCGAGTAGGCTTTATATTTATCGTGGCAATAAGGCGAAGAGACGACGATGCTGGGTACAACTTCGAGAGACCGAACGGTCTCTCTCTCTCTCTCTCTCTCTCTCTCTCTCTCCCTCTCTCTCTCTCTCTCTCTCTTTCTGTCTCTATCTCATCTTCAACGAGACGGTGGTTCTCAGCGAGCCCGGATGGTCGTTGGGACAATCGGTGGCTGTCGTTAACGATAATGACGCACCATCCAGCGCTGTAACACCACAGCCTCTCTTTTCCTTCTCTCTCTTTCTGTCCCCCCCCCCCCCCCTCTCTCTCTCTCTCTCTCTCTCTTCCATTGATTATCCCACACTCTTTCGTATGTATACGTATAGCTTATAAAGGGTGTCTCAAAATGACCTGACATTTTAAATTGCGCGCCATTTTTTTTGTGCCGAATATAGAATACCAATTTTTGACAACTGGCACCAGGAAGTATTGAGGTTTAGTCATGGAGAATCACACAATCGAGCAACGCATAGAAATTGTTATTTGCTGCATTGTTACTGCACAGTTATTGCAGACGAAGTTTTGTGGTCGTGTTATCTCGAGCCGCGGCGATGTCAATTGGCCACGAAGATCGTGCGATTTGGTGCCATTGAACTTCTTTCTTTGGGCTTGTCTGAAAGGAAAAGTGTATGCCAATGATCCACAGGTCATTCCGGAGCTCAAGGAAGCAATTGAACGCACCATTAATGAAATTAGTCCGCAATTATGCCAAAATGTTATTCAAAATTTCGCACAGCTTTCGGACAAAGATTGAACAACGTTCCGAAACGATTTTTTTATACCAATTCGCCGATGGTTGACATAAATTAATTCAATACGCGGGGAGGCGAAGGGAGGAATTCATCTTCATTGTTTTTTTTTACATTTTTTTTTACTTCTTTGTACGACCTTTTTCGAAAACGACTATTTTTCGCCTTTTTTGTTCTTCTCCGGTGGACGCCGTTTACAGAAAAAAATTTTTTATGCATTTCTTTGACTGAAATCATAAAGGGGAAAGCGCAAGCTTCAATATTGTTTTTTGAAGCTTCGTATTTAGATATTTTTATTTTTAATTTTCTTGAAAAAAAGATAAAATTTTAAAAATAACGTGTAACGCGAAAACGAAAGAGATTCAAGGAAAACTTCACGATAGTAAAAAGTTGAATCGGTGCTCGTTGGTTTCGCCAGAATTTTTTCAGATTTTTTTTTAGAATTTTCTTTTCTCCTATTTTCGGTAAACAAAATAGATGATTTAATTACCGTAGAGAACTAAGGGGTCTGTAGTAAAATTTCAAGAGAGGAAAAAAATGTATTTTTCTCTTTTTAGAGCAATAGAATTATTTTTTTTCGACTTGCTTTCCCCCGTTGAAATTTTATAGTTTTCTAGTCCCATCAATCGATTGATTTCAACCGATATTTAACCATCAGTTCTGACGAAATTATTTTTACAAAAAGTAATAATTTGTGTTAATTTAAAATCAATTTATTCGTTATAGATAGAAGATTTGAGTAATATAGTTGATTAGTTGACTTACATATTAAACTCTGCTCTCATTGAAGAAGCCACCTCTCGCAGACACGTTCTTTACCCACTTCAAAACTTGTCGCAAGGACGCCGCGTATGGCGAAAAATGGTCGTTATCGAAAAAGCATAATAGCCGTAAAAAAATCGTAAAGCAATTTGAAAAAAAAACGGGCTCAAGGTGATCTTCTCCCCTTCAAAATGCCGTTTATTAATCTCATTTATATTAACCATCGGCGAAATGGCATTAAAAATCGTTCCGGAACTTTTTTGAATTTCCCAAAACTTTTCGCCGATAGTGTATATAAAAGAGATACACGTTTCATTCCGCTTCGTCTCCACTAATCCTAGTAAAGCGTTGTCATCCACTAGACTTGACGGAAAAGTACTTTTCACACGATGGAAAAAAAATACTAAAAAAAACTTTATTTGAAACGAATTTTATTTTTGATTCTATAATTATTTCTCGCGAGCTCTCTATATTGTCATTTATTATATGTCCCAATTTTCGGAAACGGTGACATTTTAAATAGTCGCAGTATTTTTAATTTCAAAAAATATTTGTTTCGTAAAACACTTATTGTACTTTAAAAATAATATCTGCTATTATTTCGTGTGCTTTGTGACAGGTGTAATCTTTATTCACAAACTGCTCATGTGCGCTCGTAGGAGCTTCGGAAATGTCAATTGTCTGTGTCACATTAAGGCGGGGAGAGGAACGGCTCGTGCAGTATGCATGAACTAGAATAGGGGAGGAAAGAATTGCAGTCTTATCATCAAAGCTTTTGTGCATCCCCTCGTATGTGCCGCACGTACGACCCTAGCACCTGCCTGGATAATTTACTTATACTTATATGTTTAGGTCTATGTATATATATATATATACATAGACCTATGTATACTATGTATACTATATATGTATACTATATAGACATAGTATATATGTATATATATATATATATATACACACACACACATGTATGTATGTGTAAATATATATATATATATATATATATATATATATATATATATATATATATATATATCTTATTCTGATTCTTTGTATGTTTTGTGCCCTTGTTTCACAGGCTTGTGCTAGTGAGAGCACGTGCACCCAGCTAGAACTGCCAGAGTTGAGGCTGGGTCGATTTTTTTCGATCGTCCTATCAACGCGGAAAGAATTCGGCGGACAATTACGAAGACCACCTCACCATCGCATGACGAATATTACAGGCGTGTGGACTACAATAAGGTAATCGGATGACAAAGCACAAATACTCCATATTACACATTATCCACTTATGACAGTTCATGGAATATATAATCGCTTGTAATAACAATAACCAGCCAGGCAAGTGGATGCAGAATAGTGGAGATAGAATTATTCCCCAAATGTAATTACGATAATGCAATTCGCATCGTTGTAGTGGAATGAAGTTTTTTGTTTCTCTATTATGAATCCAAATATCTTTTGCAGGTTTAGGTTGTATTCGTCTGTTCGTGAGTTTTCGGAGCTCGGGTTGGTGGAAACAATATTTAAGCAACTAAAAAAATGGGTATGAAGTTTGTTTGGATTCGTTGGGGTTTGTTTGAGGTGTGACATTTGGGGGTTGAAGAAAACATAGTTTTTTCAACCCCTTTTCAACCACCTTTCAACCGTTTTTCCACTTTTTAACGAAAGAAAATGTTTTTTTCAACCCCTTTCGAAAAATTCTTTCAACCCTTGAATTTTAAGTAATAACAAATATTCTGCTTGTGGGTGCCTATGAAAGATCGAACAAAGCATTTCCAGGGGTTTCGAGAAACAGAACCTACCCTAAAATGGGGGTGAAAGTTGAATACCGTCGTGTCTTCGGCGGTATGAAAACAGTCGTCATTTCATATTGGCCTCATGGATAATCTGACCCGAATGAAGAGCCCAAAACAATATTGGGGTTTTTAATTCCTCGGGACCCACCCTCATGGGGGTGGGTTGCATAGATCCTGTCTTCCACCGTATGGAAATTGCCATCCTTTTCTTGGCGTTATGGGTAGACGAACCCCTAAAGAAGACTAAAGAAAATTTGCACGATTTTTATTGCCTGGAACCACCCTTATCGGCGGGTGGTTCATTTCATCCCCGATAAGGGGGATGAAATGAAAAAAATTACTATTGTATTCCAACGACCCAAACTTCAACGTCATCGGTAATTGATATTTTTCGACCGCTCGAATTAATGAGAAAAAAAAACAATTTCGACCAATTATTTTTATTTCTTCCTCTCTTCTTTCTGAACATCCTGACGTCCCTCTCATCCTCTCCACTACGACTTTCCAAAAATATTCTTTTCCTTGCGATATTCGAGTTCACGGAGTCATTTTTTTACAATTCGATTGTTCCACGACAGGGCAATAAATTTCGACTGTAGGCACACATCGAGCAAATTTTTCTTATCGTGGAAGTGTGCGAGAACGGTTGTTCTACACGAGGATAATAAATGTAACGTATAGTAAGTTATGGTGGCACATGTGGACAGGAGAGGAGAGGAATGCGATACTGTTCTCGGTGAAGGGGGTGGGGGGGGGTGGGTCTTTGCGGCATGTTTGCCGAGGGACAACACCTGCACCTGTCAACCGACGCGACCCTCCATGCATATATACCTACTCCACCCTCATCACCATGTGTCGCAATCGTCTTTTCTGGAACGAGTGATGCTTTCCCCCTTGCCTCATGCCCAACAAATCCCCCCATGCCAACATCGCCGGCGCGCGTTCAACCCCGCACGTGTTTAACGTTTTGCGACTCGACGCAGCTCAACCCTCCTACCCTCGTAAATCCAACACTCCGTGGGGCTGATCCCCGCCTTTTTTTTCTTCTTTCTGTCCGTCAGTTCGAATGCTTCTTCGCTGTTTTCGGGTCATTTTTTGTCTGTATGATCATATTTTAGGAAAGGACGTATTCTTCCGTCTTTACAAGTAAAAAATGCTACCTCTCACATCCCAATTAATGATGTTGAGTCCCTATGGAACATGTTAATGTTAATTGTTCAATAAATAGCTTCTTAATCGTCATGAAATTTTTACACGACCTCCTGAATACTTCATGTAAAAACATACCAAATTTTCAGAATTCTATCATCATTACTTCAACCTCCTTAAGGGTTGAAATAAAAAATGATAAGAAAATTCGGAAAATTTGGTATGTTTTTGTATGAAGTATTTAAGAGGTCGTGTTAAAATTTCACGACGATTAGGAAGCTCGTTATTAAAAAATTAACATTTTGTTAAGAACAATTTTAAAAGAAATAAAAAAAAATTATCAATAAACTTCGTTTTGTTTCCGTTGCTTTCAGTATATTGTAGATATTATAAAATTGAGAGGTCAAAAAAAAAACTTTCTGCAAAGTTACATCAGTTTCCATAAAACAACATTTAATTTGTGAATGTTAATTGTTCAATAACGAGCTTCCTAATTGTCGTGATATTTTTACACGACCTCTGAAATACTTCATGCAAAAACATACCAAATTTTCAGAATTTTATCATCATTTGCGATTTGGGACTCAGCATCCTTAATCTTGCGAACTAATCTTTCGATACAAGACCATTCCGAGAGGAAACCTTCGAGAAAGAAAATTCAGTACATTTTTTTCATTTCTTTTATACGATAATACACCAGAAAAATGCCATTTTGAGTTTAAATTGTTCTCAAATATAAAAAAAAAAGAGTAAAGATTTGAAAAACCGCAAAAACCTTGCATTCGAAAAATGTATGCATGTAAGATAGTATTCTAGTCAAGTATTCTGAAAAAATTGATTTTTTGGCATTTTCGTGAAGCATTCACTCTAAAAAATTTCCGCAAAAGAAAATTTCGAAATTCCTGATATTTACGCCGAAAACCGAGAGCAGATTAGTAGGATCAATCGATCGGAGCTACGAATTTCAGAAGCTTCTAAGCTTCTGAAGCTTTAGAACCGGCTTCAGAAAAATTATAATTTCGAAGTCGTACTAAGCGCACTTAAAGAGGCAGGAACAACCGATTAATATAACGTTTTTCCCGAAACTACTTTTTTCAATCGGCTTGACATAAAATCGCAAATTCTATTCAACCTCTTTACATTTGATATGGATCTATAGTATATATCCCTCTATCGGCCCTACCTCGGTCATTGCGAAATTACTATCGTTACTATTTGAAAAGATATCAAACTTTGAAAAAATAAGACGAAAAATGAAATTTGTTCCGAGTCTCCGTTGACATTTTTCTTACCTTGGTACCTGTCACAGTGACGTTCTTATTGATCAAGAAAATTGATTTTTCTTCTGTTTCTTTTTTCACAGCCATATTCGGAGGTCCGAAACTTTTTCAATTTTTATTTTTTTAGCACATTTTTTTTGTAAGTTCTTGAAACATCAATGAAAAAAACTGTAATCAATGTATACTGGAAAGATTTTTTGTTTTTTTTTTATCAAGCCCGAAAAAACGTTCAAAATTTGGGCCACCAGACTAAAATACTGCCTCAAACCAATATCCTCATCTACGCACACTACATAGGTGTCGCAATTATAATCCTGTCCCATACGAAGCTCACAAACGAAGCTCCGATGACGAGGCCGGAATGGGGACCGTGTTGGAAATCCAGCGCCCTAAAATTGTTGGACGGAGCATCGCGAGGGGTACGGGAGATATATATTTAAAGACGTTGAGGAGGTCGTCGCACGCGAACGTACGTTCTGGGATGGAAAATAGACATTCTCACGAAAGCATATACATATATATATATATATATATATATATATATATGCAAAAGCTCAACGTACAACGTAACCGCATGCTCCCATTTTGAACCCTCTGCAACGCGTGGCATACGGCTAACACATTTGCTGCTCCGAGAACTCGCGAGGTCCAGGTATGTATATATATCTATATATATAGGGGGGCTTTTTATGAATGGATAATCCCGCAACAGTCGACAGGTCAGATGTCCTACTACATGCTGGAATTTTAGTCTAGTGAAAGTCCCACAGTTTTGAAACTGTGGGACTCACGCGATAAAAATAATCTGCTTTTGGTTTTTCGCATGCTATTTCTACAAATTATCACTTTTTTTACCCGATTTTTTTAAAATCCTGTTGGTTTTTTTCTCTGGAAAATCTTTTTAACCATAAATGTTGAGGAAACATTACGAAAAAAGATCTTATGCAGAATCCCCATACAAACCAATTCGAACATCTGAATTTGATAGCCTGTGGTGTTAAACAAAATGTACTGCCAATTACTTTAAAAAGTGACTGAAAACCTCAAAGGCACATGATTTTTTGTCAAAAATGTGCTTTTGAAAATCGTGGGACTTTTAGGAAACAGAAATTCCAGCATGTAATAGGACATGATCTGACCTATGGACAGTTTCAGGATTATCCATTCATAACAGGGCACCCTGTATATATATATATATATATATATATATATATATATTGCGAAAGGCAGAGGATAACTCGGCTAGGGTGGTGGGGAGCACGAAGTGGTAGTACGAATGATAAAAGTAGTAGAACTCAACTGCAGAGTAGAGTTGGTTAGGTTCGAAGGAAAGAGAGAGAGAGAGAGAGAGAGAGAGAGAGAGAGAGAGAGAGAGAGAGAGAGAGAGAGAGAGAGAGAGAGAGAGAGAGAGAGAGAGAGAGAGAGAGAGAGAGAGAGAGAGAGAGAGAGAGAGAGAGAGAGAAAGACTGCCACACACCGTTGGATTGTCATTGGCATGCTTAACCAACACTCCAACATCAAGAAGGAAGATTGGAGAGCTCCGGTGTCACATTCGTATCTATCTGCTCCATGTCGATTTTGTGACGTATCAACCGACACCACCTTTCTATACGTCAACATTTACACGTTCATGCACGACTGTGTGTGTATGCATATATAAATCAATATCGATCCTGGGCTCTTGTCCTGCTACTTGACACTACCGGAAAGCGCGATCGCGAATTTCACACACGCAACCAAAGTAATACATGCTCGGACGATTCGTGCTACATCACAGTTGTATATAACATATCTTGTGCATAGATGGTTTCGGGTATTCGCTTCGAACGGATAATAAACCAAAGGCTTCGACGATAAGTGCTGAACCGTGTGCTTCGTTCAAGATCCTCATTTACGAGAATAGCCTGGCCGAGCCTTCAATGCGGAGGATTGGTTTGGAGAGTGGAAAACGTCCAGGTCTAGGTAGGAAGCGAATTCTGACTGACAAGGAACATCACTTGAGTGTCGGCGTTCCATTTTGTCTAAACTCATATATGTAATAACGCATCGTTAACGGAAAAACGGGTTCAAGGGGGCAAACCACCCCTCAAAGGAATGCGAATTTTTCATCACATAACATTAGAAGAATTTTGGTTTTTGTTTCATTCAGATCGGTGGACTCCTTGTGTGTGAAAGTACAAAATCATCCCTCGACACGCCTTTTTTTGAGGGATGGTTTTCCCCCTTAATACCGGTTGTTTTTTCGATAGAAAAGGACGTGTCTAATAGTTCTCAATGCTTTATCACATATATGAGTTTCAACAAAATCGAAGGCGTACACCTAACGGGTTACGTCCAGTTGTGAAAGTGGAACAGCTCAAATTTTTACATAAATTTCTACAAAAATTAGGTGTCTGGAAAAGTACCATCTGAAGAACAGTGTAATTTTTTGGCGCAAAGATATTTAACTATAATCGATTTACATCCAATGGCCAGGACGCTTCTCGAAACCCTATTTTTAAGTGAGCAATGTTATTAACTAAACCGGGTTATCAACATTAAAAAATCGAACAGATTTCGCTACTATATTAGTTTATTCTATGATTAACCGTAAGAATTTCTGGCGTAGCAAATTTAAAAAAAATGGTGCGCGCCCATATTCTTGATTTTGCAAAAAATGGACATTTTTCGTTCCATATGAAAATATATACCATATTTTGCAGCCGATCAATGCAGTATAGTTTTTGACATATTTTGCTCACCGTCTTTGAAAACGTGCTTTTGCGAAAAAAAAGCGTTCAGTCTCAAACTACGCTTCAAGCGTTCCGACGGGCGTCAACATAACAGCTTCTAAATCAGTCAATTTTGATCCGACCACTTTGAAATGTACAGGGAACATTTACAAGATGACATACTGCCAAAATATACTGGTTTAAGGGAGCTTTCCAGTGTGAAATTTTCAAAAAATCGATTTTTTTTTTTTTGCTTTATCGAATAGTATACACTCTTCCGAATATTCCCTGAAATTTTCATGCCGAAATTCAGATTATTTCGGTTACCGTACAGCATTTCTTGGAAGAAGGCAACGGAGCGCTACAGCTACAGCGAAACTTTGAATGCGTTTTTCTCGAAACAGCATTTTTCAAAACGGTGTCCAACTTGGAGGGCAGAGTTTTAAAGCTATCGAGTTGAATTTTTTACACAATATTCTTAACGTCATTGTTTATCGTGCTATGGAAGCTTTTTTTCACATCTTCCTATTTTTTTGTAAAAAAAACTGCCAAAAAAAATGCTAAAATCGATACTTTTTGTTCAAACCGGCGCCATTTTTGCAAAAAAAAAAAAAAAAAGCCTTCATAGCACGAAAGCCAATTATATACCGATCAATAATCTTTTTGTGTTTTTTGTTCCAGATCAAAATTGTGACCCCCAACGTGGACACCACATCCAAGTGCATTTTCTGCAACAATTGTTTCATCATTTTTATAGATATTAATTAATAAATAAATCGATCTTTAAAAAATTGTTTTGTATTCTTCAATACTCAATTAATATACAAAAAAAAAACCAGACCGATTAGATTATTTTTTCTTTAAAAAAAAAAATCGCGAAAAACAGCGATTTTTCGGGCTGTCACACTGGAAAGCTCCCGTAAAGAAAGTGATTTTTCGGCTCTTGCAACTAGGCCTAACCCCTTCAATGATGTTCCTTGTTTGGTAAATGTGACGCCAGGTCAGGTCTGATTATCGTGAAGGTGCATGAGATTCGTAAAGCCCGTCTATAGTCTAACGTCCAATCGAATGCCCTGACCGTGTGTCGAAACTTCGAACTTTGGACGAGCAGTTATAGTGGGACTGTAACCTTAGATCAGTCACATTGCTATGTCTAGGCTAGAGCTATATGCATTCGTAATGTACATACTAAAGTTAATACACATATACGAGAAGCGTATAATGCATGTGATCGACGCCAATAGTACACGCACACCTGCATGTGCGTCGGAGTATAAAGCGTATGGACATGTATGCATGTACATGTATGTATGTGTTGGTAGATATGTAAAGTCCACATGGAGGTATAAGCTGGCTTGGCAGTATAGTCGTTGGAGCGTAGCAGAGCGCTTTGCCACTGGGAGGGTTGGTGAACGCGGAGGGTCGTCACTGGAGGAAGCTCCGGAGCAGCCTGGAAGTAGCAGAGCACGAGCTTCATACTCGCAACGGTGGGATAAAGAGAGACGTGAAGACGAAACTCGAGAGCCCAAGCAAGAGAGAGAGAGAGAAGGGGAGAGAGAGAGAGAGAGAGATGGAGAGAGAAGAGAGGCTATGGCGAATGTGGAGAACGACGACGTGAAAGCGTCGGAGGAATGGGAAGGGACCGCCAAGTGCGGAGAGCCCGACAGAGGGTGAGATAGAGCTTTGGGTATGCTAGAGGGAAAGCCACGGGGCGAGCTTCGCGTCGAAACGAAGCTCGACACAGGCTGCTATCCTTTCCAAAGATATATGTGTAAAATCTATGGGTCTCTCTGAGAGTGTATAGGTAGGCGGCGGAGGGACGACAGAGGGCGGTTGAATGAGAGAACCACCGCGCGCGTTCAGCTTCGCGATATAGTAATGGCACAAGGGGCGAGCATCCACCCGTGGCCTCCGCAATCGTGTAGAGCGAGGTGTGCCACCCGCGGTCTCAGCCGAGCAAGCGCCGGTGTCATATACCGACGTACGCACACGAACCCGTCGCTACAGTGGGACTGCGCGCGTATGCGTGAAGTTGCGACGATGACTACGAAAGCGTGCTCTGCACTCGTACCAGCACGCCGTCGCGTATGCGTCCCTTATACCGCGACGCAAGCAATACCGCGGCGGGGGTCATAAGTTACGAGAAAAGTTATTTTTTTTGTTTGGGCTTGCTCGTGTCGCTGCGTAGGCTCCGTAGGGCTCATTACACTTGTGCCCCTTTACTACCTGTGCTCGCACCATCGAAAGAACTTGGCGTAGCCGAAATGGCTAGTTCGTAGCGAAGAAAAAATGGTGGAGAGCGTAGGGCGTCATGAGGCTGCCATAAGTATACCTGACCATATGTGGACCAACGAGGAAAATTAGAGACGCGGTGAAACGTGATGAGGTTCCCAAAAGTATGCCTGATCGTATGTGCAGCAATGGTGATGATTGGAGACGTATCGGAACGTTATGAGGCTCCCAGAAGTATACTTGGTCGTAAGGGCATCGATGATGTTCATTGGTGACTTACCGGCACGTTATGAGGCTCCCGAAAGTATACCTGGTCGTAAGTGGACCAGGGATGATCATTGGAGACGTATCGGGACGTAAGGAGGCTCCCAGAAGTATACGTGGTCGTATGTGCAGCAATGATGATGATTGGAGACGTATCGGAACGTTATGAAGCCCCCAGAAGTATACTTGGTCGTAAGGGCATCGATGATGTTCATTAGTGACTTACCGGCACGTTATGAGGCTCCCGAAAGTATACCTGGTCGTAAGTGGACCAGGGATGATCATTGGAGACGTATCGGGACGTAAGGAGGCTCCCAGAAGTATACGTGGTCGTATGTGCAGCAATGATGATGATTGGAGACGTATCGGAACGTTATGAAGCCCCCAGAAGTATACTTGGTCGTAAGGGCATCGATGATGTTCATTGGTGACTTACCGGCACGTTACGAAGCTCCCGAAAGTATACCTGGTCGTAAGTGGACCAGGGATGATCATTGGAGACGTATCGGGACGTAAGGAGGCTCCCAGAAGTATACGTGGTCGTATGTGCAGCAATGATGTTCATTGGTGACTTACCGGCACGTTATGAGGCTCCCGAAAGTATACCTGGTCGTAAGTGGACCAGGGATGATCATTGGAAACGTATCGGGACGTAAAGAGGCTCCCAGAAGTATACGTGGTCGTATGTGCAGCGATGATGATCATCGAAGACATATCGGGATGTCATGAGGCCCCATCATTTTATCTGGTCCTTTGTGTACCAATGATGATCATCGAAGACACAGTGGAACCTTATAAGGCTCCCATAATCATATCTCGTCACATGTACACCAATGATGAGCATTGGAGAAGTTTCGAAACGTCATGGGGCTTCCATAATTATACAGCGTCATATGTACACCAATGACGATCACTGGGGATGTATCGGAACGTCATGAGGCTGCTATCATTTTATCTGATCCTATGTGTACCAATGATGATCATTGAAACGTTATGAGCCTCCTTCAATTATACCTGGTCACATATGGACCACTGATGACCATCGGAGACCTATCGGAACTTGAATATACTTGAGATTCGCCAGCTTCTCTTCCGTACGAGCGAAGTATACGCTTCACCTCGTACGGTAAATTGTTGTAAAATTTCGTCGGTGCAAACAGGCAATAATCGTATCGGCAGAAACGACGTTAAAAGTTTTGACGGCTGATACGCAGGTTGGGCGCGGTCGGGGGCACTCAATTAGTCGATAGCCTAGGGCACAGTTTGTTCGTTTTACCGCGTAAACCGACAGGTGGCGGTTTGCGAGTTTTCAATTGAATTGAGTTGGGCGTGCACGCGTTTTTTTGTAGAATATATTTCGTTAATCAAATGGCATCATACTTTAGGAACCGCACAGACATATATTCGATCGCAGTTTTTCTCCCAATTGTTGAAGGCTTACGAGCCTTTTCTTTTACTTTTTTCCAAAATTTCAACATTAACATACAGTGTGACGTACTGAATGCCTTGTTGCCGGCGTCACTGATTATCGATTAATCAATTTCGTCGCCGCGTAGCTTCAGGCGGTGGGACACTCTGTTTATAAGCGAGCCTTATGGCAAGTCCCATGACCCTGGACGAAAAGTGATGCCACGTTCATTTTAATAGCTTTAGAGTCGAGCGGTGATGCGACGAGAAAGTCTCGGGTCCCTGAGGCACGAAAAAGAGTGTCCTTCGATTTTCTCATATCCCCCCCCCCTCTCTCTATGAAACTCAGCTATCTACTACCTATATACTTCGTCCTGGTTACCGTTAGATCGACCGTGCGACTGATATACCATCATCTCGCCGGAATTCTCCCTTTCCGGCATGAATAAGATGGCAGTTGGTTGATCTCGACTGGCACGCCGAAGGAAATTGCGATTCCGCGATCTCCGAGTTTCTCCATCCGCCACAGATCAAGGCCTTTTTCGCTCTCTCCCTTTCCCTCTTTTTTTCTCAATTGGAGTCTCCCCTGTCCCCTTGTGCGTCTTCCTTGCTCAGTTCCTCTCGAGTCTGAGTTTCTTTGCCAACTGATTTTTCTACGCACTGACAGCTCTACGGTAAATGGAAAAAATCTAGTACCACTGACGATGCGGAACTGCCTAAATGGAGCTACGGCGACTTTCGTAAAACAATAAAGCAAAGTTTAACAACTCTACATCAAATAGTCCATTCCAAACTCGCCTTAAAAATTGAGAGGCCATAAAAAATTACAGCACTTGTTGATCAATCGCCTCAAAGATTTGTCAACCGATCGCCTGAGAAACAAAAGACTTTATTCCAGGAAGGTTTTACGGGCGTAAGCCATTCTTTGTGGCTGTGCACACGTACAGTCTCCGTCCAATCTTATTACTTTGTTACATGCCTGCAGTCCCCGAAATCTTGCTCTCATTCGGTCAAATTGACGCCCTTCCCCTCATCAGGGCCGTTGTAAGGGCCACTGACCGGAATAAAAGCACGAAGTGGTTTCTCTCGTGGTCTCACGAATGGCAAAAGTACACGCTTCACGAATCTCCAATAATCGCGGAATGAGACGACCAACTCGTGGCAATTCCGATAAGGGAACGAAGGAACGAATGCTCTAAGACCTTTCGATAACAACTTTCGTATTCCTGTAGCGCTTGTGATAATTTGCAGAATTAAAAGCATCGAAAAGTGGATCCGCGATTGTATCGCAGATACAAAAAGAAAGGCGGTTCGGACGTTGCTCGTTTTCTCGACAGATCGACAAGATAGCGGTTGATGCGTCCGAACTTATATGGAAGAAACCCAAACAACTGATCCGAACGAAGGACAATTAACACTGACAGTCACCTCGGTCGAAAATCAAGTTTCATGAGCATTGTTTCCCCTCTTAAAAACAGTCCAAAGCTGCGTTGTGACCGTGTTTGCAGAAAATGACATCATCCGACAGGCGGGCGAAAAATACATTTCTCGTCAACTGATTTGCTCCTGCGCAACTCTACCGGAGGAATGGCCATGGTTCGGACATGCCTTTTTTCACGAGACCAGCAATCAGCGCAAACATTCTCCAGTAACCGAAAAAACTACTCACAGAGAGGATAGTGGAATGTCAGGATCGAGTTTCGGTGAGAAGTGTGGAAGCAGGGGGCTTGAACTCCTCTTGAGGGAAATGTTTCTCTGATGGAAGATTTGGATAAAGACGCCTGTCGATCACTATAATGTCAAGCCCGATGGCAACGTCCCGAGCAGATCCTGTGACGAGAATTTTGAGGTCTGCTCGTATGTGGATGTATGCGTGTGTTTCATGAGGCTCCCATAACTATTCCTGGTCATATGTGCACCATTGATGATCATTGTATATATATCGGAACGTCATGAGGCTCCCGTAATTATACCTGGTCAAGTGTGCACCAATGATGATCATTGGAGACGCATTGGAATGCCGTGGCTCCGAGGCAAAAAATGCATCCCTCGTCAAATGACGAGGGATGACGAGGGTACTTCTACGCAAGTCTACCGGAGGAATAGCCATGCTTCAGGCATGCCTTTTTTCTCCGTTAACCGAGGAAGCTACTCACAGTGGAGATAGTGCAATTTCAGAATCGAGTTTTGGTGAGAACTGTGGAAACGGGGGGGGGCTTGAATTCCTCTTGAGGAAAATGTTTCTCTGATGGAAGATTGGGAAAAAGACGCCTGTCGACCGCTATAATATCAAGCCCCGTGGCAACGTCCAGACTGGATCCTGTGACGAGAATTTTGAGGTCTGCTCGTATGTGGGTGGTTGGCGTTCCTTTGTGCGGGTATAGAGAGGGAAAGAGACAGACATAGAACATCCTGACTCAAGGGAGCTGCCCAAACGGAAATAGAGCGCAGAGTCCTCTCTCACTCCCTCCCTCTCTCTTTCTCGCTTGCGTCAAGTCCAGCCAGTAGAGATCGGTACTCAGCCTGCCGGCACTACCATCCCGGCATCGAATGTCCCTCTCAACCCCCCCCCCCCTTTACCGAGTCCCACGAACTCTGGCGAAAACCCCTTCGGAACTCGAACAGCCGAGCAGCAGCCATAAACCCCACCCTCGATCCAACCATCCCCTGGCAATCGGCTATATAGCGACGCCAGACGCCACCCCTGTTCAAGTAAAACGAGAAAGAACGAGCGCGCGATTCTGGCGCGGCAAAACTGGCGTGTCGTGCCATGCGGTTGCTATCGTACGGACCCGTGGCGAGGCAGGGCGCCCTCGGATAGACGACCGCCGAGGAGTACGCGTCCAATATATTATCCGACTATCGCGCGCCTGCGAGAAACCTTCCTCTCGCACTTTTCGTACATAATACCTTACCCAGACTTCCCCATGCCTATAGACATACCTATACTTTTGCGTACCATATCGAAATGGTAAATTCGCGGAGGTGAGAGGGGAGGTTAATGAAGCTGAACAGATTTTGCGCATGCACGACCGCTTCGAATGTTTCCTCATCATTGACAACATGTAATACTACTGAAAAATTCAATGACAATTTGGGGGAACGGACAGGCTTAAGGCGGGATTCTACTTTGAAACTTTGAAAGGCTAAATTGGATGAAAACACCCACCTGGAACACGTCGAAGGCATATTATATGGCCCAGGCATCGCTGATTGAGGGTAAGATAATTTTTTCTACGATTTATCACTCACCAAAACTTTAAACGCGTTTTTCTCGAAACGACATTTTCAAGTACCGTGGTCGTGATAACTCAAAAAGTACTGAACCGATCCTTATGAAATTTGGAACACATATTCTATATGTGTGTACCAACCGACCTAACTACAATCAACTTAAAATTTTGATTAGAACTATTTTTTTATTGCAAAAAAAGACCCAAAAAAAACGCATTTTTTTTTTCGTATTTTAGCCGCCATTTTGTTAATTTTGCACGTATATAAAATATTCTAGTTAGGTCGGTTCCTGAAGACATACTGAACATGAAACTATTTGATTTTTTTGTTTCAGACCATCCGTCGGGAAGATTTCACGACCACGGCAACGGTACCTGCTTTTCGAGGCGTTGGCTTTAAACATATTTTACGTGTACAAAAGATGAATAAAATATATTTAAAATTTTTTTTTTTATGTACTTAAAGAGTGTATTTATTGAACAGTTTAAACCCCATATCGATATCTTTAATAGTATTCTCAGAAAAAATTCACGAAAATAGCGTTTTTTTCATGGTTTCAAAGTAGAATCCCGCCTTAACGGTTGGGATTCTTGTAGCGTCGATGTTCGCTGTCTATTTTTTTTTTTTTTTCTTGTTTTTTATTTATTTTTGTATCAATTAATCTCGTTTAGTATTATTTTTTGATTTTGTATCGTTGCGATGATTATGATTATATTATCGTTGGGTGGTTTCACATTTTTCAGAAATTTTAATTTCATTTTTTAATGGTAGACTTTATCGCTCCGGGCCACGCACTTCCTCAGTTTGCACTGGGAAACATTCACTTTTATTATTATTGTTGTTATTGTTTATTGTTATTGTTTATTGTTATTTTTTATTGTTATTGTTATTATTGTTATTGTTATTATTGTTATTATTGTTATTATTGTTATTATTGTTATTATTGTTATTATTGTGTTTTTTATTGATGTTTATAATTGAGTGTGTTTAGCTACTATGTTTACTTTTCGATTGTTTTTTAATTGCTACTATTCTATGTATTAGGTAGAAAAGAGCCGATTGTGGAATCGGCTTAATTATTCCCTGACGAACTTTTCCCTCAAGTTATGTAACTATGGTATAAACGATAATCATGAGATTGAAATTTGCATCGTTGGAATGCAATGAAAATGATTATTTGTCATTTGCTCGAATGTCTTTTGGCAAATCTTCGTTACAAAAATCCTTCAAACATTTTTTAAGTCACGCATTTGGATATATAGAATTCAACATTGCAGAAAAAAGAATTAGCAGCATAATAAAAATTGGAGGGCTAAAATTGAAAAGAGAACGTTCGTTGGATTCCAACGATGCAAACTTCAAGACCATCAATAATCATCCAATCAACCAATCAAACCTTCTCTCTCTCTCTCTCTCTCTCATATTTATTTACCATTATCTATAAAATTAGGGTAACTGACGATTCAAAAACTGGGCTTTGATTTGCTCGTTCGTCATAGAATCCAACAACAAAGATGATATTCAGCGCGGGGCGAGTCAAGCCTGTTCTTTTACCATCAGCTCTTTGTTACCGGTAGTACTCCCGTTTTTCCCAGTTTTTCCGTTTCTTTCATTCTCCCTTTTTTCTTCCTTTTTCGACGGAGCTCGGGCCCGCAGCAAGGGGTCGAAGCTAATCCCACTGCATCGTTTCCGTCGCAATATCGACCATTGCTTTTTTCATTTGTTGCTCCCTCGCATCGGGCCTCGCTCCGTATCCGAAATATCCAGCGTTTTCCAACCACGCTGCAAGCTATACGCGTTTCAGCTTTTCCATTGCCCTTGCCGGGATTTTTTTTTCATATCTCGCGGACGAAGCATCGCTCCAAAGAGAATAATCATCCCAATTGCAGGAAGGAGCCATAACGACTGAAAGCACATGTTCGCATAAATCGACGAGCAAGGCAAATCTAACTGCTGGAATCTTCAATGTCCAAAGGGATGATCACGTCGATGTGGAAGATAAAGGAGATTTCGCGTGGGTCCCGCAAGGCAGGATTTAGCTGGTTCAACATGAAAAATTGGAAGCGTGTAATTCGATCAGCGTGCCACACCGCAAATGCCCCAGTGGTAGCGGTGTGCCACACAGCTTGATCACTCCGACATGGCTTCCGGTTTCGTACACGCGACGTCCACGCGCTCACTCAAGGGAATTTCAAATTAATCACCCCGCCGGTCTAAGGGTTGAAGGGTGCAGCTTTTTTCCACGATGTCCGGCGGAAATGAGAGTTGATCGATAATAATGGAGCCGGACAACTTCAGCCCGTGGCAAGATGATTGATAACTATTTGAATCTCATTAAAATACAATCAAAAGTAATGCGAACCAAATCATTCCAACATCGTCCAGGGTTTGGTTTTTCAAAAGTAATTTGAAAAAATTACCATACGATTGTTTCAACATTTATCAGTTCTCATGAAAAAAGATAAGAAAAAATGTGTCGTTTGGCTCTTCCATCAAAGTACTAATTGCTTTCAAAGTATTCCACAATATTGTTGCGCTGTCACCCCTACAGACCCATGGCGTTGAAGTTTGCATCGTTGGAGTGCAACGATTTTTTTTTTTTATAATTTCATTTCCTCATTTTTATTATTATACAAAATTGTTTTTCTGCATATTCATTTGGTGAATTCTGCATGTTCATTTGGAAACATATAATTTGAGCTACAGAAATCACTAAAACACTTTTGAGGATGTTCATTTGGAAACATATAATTTGACAATTGCAATGATTATATGTTTCCAAATGAACATCCTCAAAAGTGTTTTAGTGATTTCTGTAGCTCAAATCTGACGAAAAAAATATGAAAATAAAAAATTCATTGCATTCCAACGATGCAAACTTCAATGCCATACAGACCGGACATTTCGTCGAACTTTCCAAAATGCCACAGCTCAGGATCGCGTATTACCGCTGATGTGGTCATCAATGAAGCGAAAGACAAAAAGAGAGAGAGAGAAAGATAGCCGTAGCTACGGGAAAAACGAGAGGTTGGAGGCTACAAGCTTTCCAGGGTTCCTTCAAAAACCTCGAGACCCTGCAAAAGCCATCAGCCGAGCTAGGGGAGAGGTAGACGTAAGCGCGCGTAAAATGGAGAGACGAGAAGAGCTACCGAGATGAGGGTTGAAGCGAGAAAGGTAGCAGGGTGTTGCGCTGAGAGGTCGAACGGCTGGTTCGATGCTGAGTAGGGACGAAGGATCCACGCGTATTTGCTGGAAGGCAAGGGAACGAGAAAAAGGGAGGCGGAGAGAATAGGAAAGAGGGCGAAATATTGAGGAAGAGCAAAATGAGTGAGTGAGAAAGGAGAGATGTGAGTGAGAGGAAATGTGGAGTACAGAGTTCGCTATGGAAGCGGGATTACGTGGCGGCTGCCGCCGGCACCACTTCCGCCACTGCGGATCCTCCGTGCAATCTCGGAGGTCTAATAATTAAGGGAGCTCGACGGGGAGACGGCGCGAAGGAGAAAGAGAAAGAGAGGTATGAAGAGATCTCCACCGTCTCACAGTTTTCCTCTCCAGCCAATGCCTAAAATACATTTGGGTGGTGAAATTACAAAGCCGTTCCCCTATACGTTCCAGTTAGAACCTTCCTAAACATCGACCTTGGAAAATTTCGAGCACGAGCAGTGCTCAAAAATATCTGTAAAACTTTGGTATGTGTTCTAAATTTGATGCTCAGCTCCGGTGACTGCCTGGTTGGCGTTTTGTGGCATCAGGCTCAGCAGAAATGGAGACAGCTTGAGAGCAAGTCAGAGAATTCACGCGCAGTGCGACAGCTTGAGTTACAAATACCCTCTCAGTGGTGACCGCCATTTCGTATGTCTATATTTCCATGCGTCTGTGTAGCAGCATACAGCATGGTAATCGCGCTCAGCCCATCTAGCGAGCTGTGCCAATCGAACAAGCGATAATGCTAGAATCGCAGAGCCATCAGAGTTTGCAATCTACAGTCGCATCAACCACGATCAATTGGGAGAACGTAACTTTTGACCCCGTACAAAACTCAATTACAGGTGGTGACCCGTCTTCAGCCACTTTTTCGATTAATGATCCATCGTCATCAATGGTAGTCACCACTAAGGACCAAGGGTGATAACACGTTTTCTGAACTCAACACGAAGAAGTGGTCCATTTTGGGTGAAGGTAGGCAGCTTAGTAAATCGGGATCAATGGGCAGGTTGAATTGCGCGATTGAATTTGTCGTTTTCACCAATTGACGGGGAATTCAACATCGTATACGAATTGGATGTCTGTGACGCAAAGTGCGAAGCGGCAATCTACGGTTGCCGACGGATGCGTGTCACAACTGTGTTGTTGGTTTTTGTTCTACGTTTATCTCGGCTGCCTTGTCACCCTTTGGTCAAAAAAAAAATGGCCAAAAAATTGGCCATTTTTTGTCCCATCTTAAAAAGAACGAGGGAGAGAAAGAGTCTGCGAAAGGGCCTGTGACAAGGGCTGAAAAACGAATACAGCAAAGGGAGAGAGTGCATCAATGGGGATGGGAGCAGTTGCGAGAGTTTCGTTTCCCGGAGAGCTTGGGTGTACCATTGGTCTGTAATGTTACATACCGTGGGGTGAAAATTACAGGCCAACCCGGAAATGACGGTGTACCGGAAAGGTTCGCGGCACCCGAAGTTCCGGATGTTCCGGCGCACACCGAATCGCTCCTCCGGTATATGACGCGAAGCTCTGCTGTTATATTTTCTACCTATCTCTCTATCCCTCTCTCGTCCTTTCTCTCTGTCTCTCTATCTGCTTCCGCTATTGTGCAATGTTTCACGCGGAAAGACTTTTCCTCTGGCAGCATGGCACAATCATTTTTCCGGATGAAATTTCGAAACGTTCGAAACTCGCACGTACACCGTTATACTCCCTCGTCCGAGGGCTTTCTACTTCGGAATGATGCCATCAGCGAAACAATGCCGAATGATCATTTTTTTGCAACGTTCACAGCGATAAAGTCATAAACATTCGACTTTTGTTTTGCGAATTAGACCAAAAGGTAGCTTTGGCTGTCCAACCCCGACATTCATTGTTCACGAACCGCTGACCAGAGATCACTCACCAATCGGACAAACGTCGAACAACAGAATGGACAATGAGTGCAGCGTTATTCAAAAATGTATTGAAAAAATCCACCTTACGTAGTTTCCAAGTGGAGTAAGTACTTTTGTATGGCGATGAGAGAATTGCTGATGGTACGTTAAAGAATTCGCATCAGCCAGAAGAGCTCATCAAAGATTTGGTTTTAATGTGTCGAGGAACAGTGAAAAGGCCAGGGTGACGAAAGCTCCGCCTCGGGAGAGAAGAGAGTGTAACTTCAAAGTTCTTGGTCCTCTCTGGAGTTGACCAGTCACTGATCAGTGTGTGCTTTCCACATATGTAGCCGGTGAAACTCTGCTACCGTCTCTGTGTACCGGAGGAACGCAACTATAGTTGCACGAGCTTGCCATATGCCTCCCTCGGACTCGCTATGAGGTAAGAGTAAAAGAGAGAATGAAGGAGTAGAAGAGAGAAAAGTGAGAGAGCGAGAATCTCTCCCGGACTTTCGAGTTTGCGATTCCCCCGTGTCTGCTCGCCAATTCTACGAGGGTGTTCCCTACGAACACACACACACACATACACCCGCATAGCCACGTGTATTTTCTCTCCCTCCCTTCCTGGCGCTCTATGCGAAGAGAAATGAAAGTGCACGAGAGGGATTTGGGTGACGGTACGAGAATAACACTCTATATACGATAGTACACACTTCAGCCACCGGGGGACTTTGGATAACTGAAGAACGCGCTTCTCGTGTGGCTATATACACATACAGTATGTATATGGTGCAAAAAGTTGACTTTTTTCTCCGGGGCCATAGCAAAAAATATTAGTACACGATAAAAAAAACTTTCAGATCAGAACGCTATACCACAATGATGTAAAAAGGAACTTATTCCTGCAGTATTGCTGAAAAATCTATATTTGCTTTAAAAATCAGTACATGCAGAACAATAAGTATTGCTGAAAAATCAGTATTTGCTGAAAAATCAGTATCTGTCGAAAAATCAGTATTTGCTGAAAAATCAGTATCTGTCGAAAAATCAGTATTTGCTGAAAAATCAGTATTTGTCGAAAAATCAGTATTTGCTGAAAAATCAGTCTGCTGAAAAATCAGTATTAGTTGGATAATTGCTGTTGCTGATAAATCAGTATTTACTTAATTGGCGGTATTTGCTGAAAATCGGTACTGCTGAAAAATCTTTCGCGTTGGTCTTCCTAAAAGCAATAAATATGAATATTTGGAAGCGGGGAGGCCGGGTTGTTCTCGTGATTTGCGAATTTGTCTTTCGAGTTTCCGACACGCCTGCGTTCCTTCCAAGCTTTGCCTCTTTCTACCTCATTCTCTCGTTCTCTCCTCCTCGCTTTAGTTTCGAGCCAAACCGCGATGGTACAAATGGTACGGAATGACGAGTCGGACCGGTGGTCCACTTGGGTGGCTCTCACGCGTTTGCACATTTACCGCACGCGATGTCGAGCGCACTTTTGCGTCGCCACCCTGTGTGATATCGTAATACCGAGCGGCACACATTCAGAGAAAGTTTACGCTCGGTTGGCTCCCCGAGCCCTATGCATTTATAGCCGTACACGTATTACCCTATCCAGCATCGGAAAAATGAAAAAGTGATACAAGACAGCGTGGGCTGTTGACTACGGGGACACGTTCAATCGTCCACTCGTTGATCGAACATTCGACACTGCTCATATAGATAAACCCGAACCTAGATATTTATTTCCTTCACAATTTAATGTTCCTTCCAAATGCAATTCGCCAAGCGTCTTCCGCGATACCTCATAAGTATTGTGATAGGGATAAATCTTGAGAAACTTTTTTATTTGATAAATACAAATCCTGAGAATATGTCTTATTTTACGATATTATGATAAACACCCTTGGAGAGAAAAAATGTTTGACATTTATTAGCGGCCTCGTTATAAAAAATGAAGCGCAGTACATATTTTGATATTTCGAACCTGCCTGGTCCTCTTGAAGGAGCGTATCGCGTATTAGAAATAGCCGCATGGAAGGCATGCATGTGTCGATATAGTTGACTAGCAATACATGGGAAAGTTACACGGTGCTATATGAAAGTTGCGCGGGAGTCACAGGGATGTCGACGATGAGAGCCGTTCACAAGCTATAAAAGCTTTCGTGAACGGGAGACCTCGAGCTTTGTGCCCGAGGCACATGCACCCGCGACGACAAACCCCTCTCTCTCTCTGTCACTTTCTACCTCTCTCTCTCTCTCTCTCTCTCTCTCTCTCTCTCTCTCTCTTCTCTTCGTTTCAGGACGTCTACGCAACATATCGTATGCTGTAATTTTTGCAACTGGTCTCCTTTTCTCTCTCTCGCTCCCTTTCCGCATAAACTTTCGCCTCGATCTTTCCGCCCTCCAAGCTCGCCCTTTATCTTTTGCGTGTGCTCATAAAAGAACATCGCGCCGTACTTTACACAAATATCCCTGCAACGAATGAATCCGACTCTTTTGATGCTGCCTTCATTCTCGATCCTCTTCTTAACGGATCTGCGACATCGCCATGCCACTTGCTATCTCCATCTCCCGCAATGATATACTCCATCTGTCTAAACATTCCAGCTGCATCAATTCGGAGTTTCTCCTGATTGTGATTGACAAATGGACAAACACATGAACAAAATGATTCGGACAGAAGGCGTTAAAATTTTTGCTCAACATTCAACTATATAGTTGAACACGTATGACTGACAAACGAACAGTGACGATCTGTAAATAAGACTACTCTTTTCCATGGTGTGTTTTGTGCGTTATTCGCTTTTCTTTCGTAGCCGTCGATCTATACATCTATATAGGTATAATGACATCTATATAGTTTCGCGAGCTTCGCAGCAACTCTCTACAGGGTCACGCTTCTTCCTCGCGAGGGATCTTCTCCCAGAGTCCTCCCAGCACGTTCCTGATGCTCGTCGTGGCTCTCCATGTGTCTCTCCTTTTCTTCCCCTCAATCTCTCTCTCTCTCTCTCTCTCTCTCTCTCTCTCTCTCTCTCTCTCTCTCTCTCTCTCTCTCTCTCTCTCTCTCTCTCTCTCTCTCTCTCTCTCTCTCTCTCTCTCTCTCTCCCTCACACACACACACACACACACACACTCCTTTCCTCTGGATCTTTTTGAATAGCAGTACATATACACTCCCACGCACACACAGAACACGAACTGGTTTGCCATTCCCTCGGCACCTTTTCCTTTTTCATCGGAACTTCGACTGCTAGACGCAAAGAACTCTCTCTCTCTCTCCCTCTTTCTTTCTTCCACACATACTTTTTCACCGCCGCGTGCTCTCAGCTCCTTCTCCTTAGTCGTCCTTCATTTCTTGTCTCTTTTTTCTCTACCGCCGAGAGGCAACACCGACGGCACGAGGAACGGGAACACTCTCAAATTCTCCGTCGCTCTCCCTCCTATTCGCTCTTCCTTTTTCCGCAATGATATCGTTCTCCCTTGCTCTTAGCGCTCCATCTACTCCTCTACGTGGGGCGCGTCTTATTCCTTTTTCATACCGATCTTCCCTTTTTTTAGTCGGCACTCCTTTTTACGCTTCTTTTTTATCTTCTCCTGCTCTCCTTCTTCCACAGACTCGCTCTCTCTCACTCCCTCTCTCTCTCGCTCCCTCCTTCGTTTCGTCTCGTCGATATATACGTAGATCGCGGTATGGGAAGGTGCGGCGATCGAGACCGCGTCTCCTGCAACCCACCCTTCGCGCCCTCACCTTCCCTTTCCCTCCGCGTTCTGCTCTTTTTTTATTACTCGTCCTCTCTATCGCTATCTTCTATATATATATATATACATACACACATATGATCTTCTAGCCCTATGCGGTGGACCAGAGAATGAAAGGACCGATGGTGGAAACTCTGGCCCTGACCACACGATACTTATATATATATATATATATACATACATAAATATATGAACACAGACATCAATACAGGGACTCATATAAGGGATATCCTTTTTGTGTGCAGAAATTCCAGTCGTAGTTAGTCGCCCGAACTATTTAGTGCGATATTAGTTCTACATTAGTTTTTTCCTCTCAACCTTTGGCTAGAATAAGTGCATCCTTACGAGTTCGACTCCGCGTCAGCTGGACACGAATAGGACACTACCAAATTTTCGTTGCATTCCGAAAGATGCAAACTTCCAGCCCATGAAAAAAAAACCAGGCGGTGTTTTTTATCCCAGGCCAGACTTGTCTCATCCATTAATCTGGAAGATTTTAAAGGTGGCCACACACACAAGTGCAAGCTTGACAGGCATGCATGCACAATACTCTGGTGCAAGCATGCTTGAGCGTTTGTGTGATTTTTTGCGCAGCATGATGATTGTACAGCGTGTGGATGCTGAGGGAAATTTGTGCGTGATTGTGCAAAAATACTGCATGCATGCTTTTCGAGCTTGCAGTTACATGCGTGGTAGGAGCCTTTAACATCTTCCGGACCAACGTGTTACGCAAAATGGCTCTTTGACTCGTATCCAACTAGAGTTCGTTATAAACTTTGTCCTTGTGCAAAATACGCGTCACAAGATAACTCGTCTTTATAGAGAACCTATGGTTTTCGAATCGCCAGGTTAAGTTTTTGGTGAAGCCTTTTTAGGGCTGTATTGGGTGTCAGGATGATAATCGCGTAACAATAAGTCTGTAGCCCAACGGTGTCTTTATTGACGGCGCAGTCTTTCGTCGATGTCAGAATCAGGACCGATATTGGGAGTGAGACGAGTTTCACATGTACTTTGATACTTGCCGAAATGTTGATGAAAAGTGTATTTCGGTTTGTTAATGCGACGGTTTAAACATTGCAGCAAACGCTTGCAGCAAACGCATGACGATTTCTTAAGGATGTTGAGTCCCAAATCGCAAATGCTGATAAAATTCTGAAAATTTGGTATGTTTTTGTATAAAGTATTTCAGAGGTCGTGTAAAAATTTCACGACAATTAGTAAGCTTGTTATTGAACAATTAACATTCACAAATTAAATGTTGTTTTATGGAAACTGATGTAACTTTGCAATAAGTTTTTTTTTTTGACCTCTCAATTTTATAATATCTACAATATACTGAAAGCAACGCAAACAAAACGAAGTTTATTGATAATTTTTTTTTATCTCTTTTAAAAATTGTTCTTAAGAAAATGTTAATTTTTTAATAACGAGCTTCCTAATCATCGTGAAATTTTAACACGACCTCTTAAATACTTCATACAAAAACATACCAAATTTTCCGAATTTTCTTATCACTTTTTATTTCAACCCTTAAGGAGGTTGAAGTAATGATGATAGAATTCTGAAAATTTGGTATGTTTTTACATGAAGTATTCAGGAGGTCGTGTAAAAATTTCATGACGATTAAGAAGCTATTTATTGAACAATTAACATTAACACGTTTCATAGGGACTCAACATCCTTAACGAAACTTGCGTGTGTTATCCTGTAGGTACTGTACGAAGTGACACTAGCGTAGCAGCTAATAGTAAGACTTGAAAGAAAGAACAGCTCTCCGTAACAGCAACTCTACAATTCGGGCTTATATGGTCGTCATTCTTGTGCTACGCAGGGCAATACATCCGTGGGACCCATCGATAAGTCTGTATTCCAACACGGTAATTTAACCCAGTCTGCGGTATTTCAAGTGTTTTCGACTACGGACTCACGCCGAAGGCCAAGCGCAATGAAATTTAGTCTTATACAATATTTATGGGAACGTTGAGATCTCGCCTACATATGCAAGCCGTGGAATATCGATACTTAATCTTAGACAACGTTGCTTTGTGCGTTGGTCGCTTGCCACGTACGCAAGCCATGAGACGTAACGATTTACATCAACGAAAAAATATATAAGCATATATTTTTATTTTTCATTTATATTTCTTCTTATTCTACGGATATGAGAGTAAAGTGTTTGCTATAATCGAGGCAATTTATGCGCTTACCTTCACAAATAGGTGAGAGAAGTCTGGCCTCGGATTTAGAAAGAAAATTCTTTTCCAGTTTTTCTATTCATTATTAAAAATCATCTTTGGCAGGGTCAGATTGTAAATCGCTGATTAGGAATTCCGAAAAAATGTTTGCGTGATTTTCGTAGCTCAAATCAGCCGAAGGAAATTTGGGAATAAAAAAAAATGCACTCTCGTTGCATCGCAATAATGCAAACTTCATAGCCTTTCACCTAATTTTATTCACATAGTTTTTGGTATTTTGTAACGATTCGATAAAGCGAAACTCTGACTATATTTCTATTTTTCTACTTTTCGAGGTAGCCCTGCCGAGAGTTGCAATAGATAAAAAAAATGGACATTATTATTTAATATATATATATATATATATATATATATATATATCCACATGGGTAGGGAGTGGGAAGAGCGATTAGTATAGCAGGCTGTCCGTCAGCCAACGCCCCACTTCTCTCTTGCTTTTTCTTTCGCGTCTTCCCGTGGTGGAGCTTCGCGGGCTTTTAATCTTGTTTGCCTCGCTGATGCTTCTCCCGCGCTCCCTTTTCTGCAAGGTATTGTTGAGGCTTTCACAGGATAATCTCGGTACGTCGCGTACCATGTCGCGGAGATATCGAAGCTCCTCTCGCAAATCTTGCTCGCCTGCTCACAGGAGAAACGGCACCGCGCATGCGCAGAAGACTAGTGAATACGGGGGAGACAGCACTTTTCTCGCCTCTCGAACGGAGCTTTTTATCAAATAGGAGACTACCAGTCTGGAGCCCAAAAAAAATATGAATTTCGACAATTTTTGCAGGATGGCCAGTTGATAGAATGAAAATTCGGTTTGGTGGCGTTTAATCGGTATATCTTCGAAGATCTTTGCAAATGTTTTCACGAGATTTAGTAACAAAGTGGCGGCGCTTAAAGGGGGATTGTCTTTTTTTTTCGCAAAATTTACCGCTTTTTGGGAATTTTTTTGTGAAGAAAGTATACAACGGAAAACTTGTGAAACTTGGCATATAGTTTTATTGATCTGTTTACTATATACAAAAAAATTTTTAAACAATTTCATCAAAAAATCCGCCTCCCACCCCCCTCGACGCGCGATGGTCCTTTTTTGATGGTGTGCACGATTTCTCAAAAACTATTCAACCGATTGCCTTCAAATTTGGACAGAATGCTCAGCTGACATCCTTTTATCGTTTGATGAAGCAAAAAAGCAATACGTTTGATAGTTTTTTATTTATAACAAAAAATCGATCAATTTTTTTCGAAAAATCGATACTTCAAGTTCAAAACGTCACCAAATCGTCAATTTTTTTTTTTTCCCTTCATCGAACGATAGCTATATGTGTCTAAAGTAAAAGGCTTTTTGGGTTTGCGTTGCAAGATGAACGTGAAGGCTGTAATCGTGCACACCATCAAAAAAGGACCATCGCGCGTCGAGGGGGGTGGGAGGCGGATTTTTTGATGAAATTGTTTAAACATTTTTTTGTATGTAGTAAACAGATCCATAAAACTATATGCCAAGTTTTACAAGTTTTCCGTTGTATACTTTCTTCACAAAAAAATTCCCAAAAAGCGGTATATTTTGCGAAAAAAAAAGACAATCCCCCCTTAAGTTAGACGAAGCAAGTCACCTTCGTCGGATAGTGAGATCAGTTGAAAGGTTACTTCGTATGCTCGTGCAGGCTTTAATGATCCCATTCATCTATACTTTATACTCTACACTTGGCACTTCACTATTTCCCGTTCTTCCAGAGGTTCTCGAAAGTCTTGTCTATACCGACGATCTCTATGACGTTGAAATGCAACGAAAGAGAATTCTATTCAATTACGTCAATTTTTTTGCCTTTTTAGGCTGAAAAAATCGCTCAAATATTTCTACGCAATTCTCATAGGAAATTTACGACTTCAATTCAAAAAAAAAAAACTCTGGATAGTGATAAGAATAAATAATTTTTTTTTAATAATCAAACGTCGTTTCATTCTAACGATCGCAGTTTCATTCTCGTGATTTTGGAGATTTTTTCATCATTTCCATTCCTCTACTAAAGAGAGAGAGAGAGAGAAAGAGAGAGAGCGAGAGACAGAGAGAGACTGAAAATGAATGCTCGAAACGTAAAACGTATGGATCGGATGGCCGAATGGGTACTATTGAATGGGGATTTAGTTTCTCTTTGATGTAACTTTTCAAAATCGAGTCTCGGATTCGCAAGTGTAGAATCGGTGAACTCCATAACAAACGTATGAACAAAAGTGTCAGCTTGTCATACTAATAATGTAAATACAATGCTTCGCATAATTATAGACTTCCGATTAATTAAGGAAAACGACACATTCGTCTACAATTAAGTACATCATTGCAACTGTAATTTGTTATCGTTTACACTTTAGGAAAATCAATTATTTATGCCTATAAATTAAAGAAGTTCTGTGTTCACGTCCACGAATCACCGTGAAAGCTGAGAGACAACGAACGTGTGCATTGGAGTGAAAATAAAAGAAGAGATCCAAGAGATCGCAAAAGAGATCAAGAGAGAGAGAGAGACAGAGAGAGAGAGAAATCTAAAGAGGAGAAAGCTCTTCGCGGAATATTCTCGAGTATCTTGAAAACGCTCGCCGTTGATCCTGAGACGAATTAAGAAGCCTCGATAAAACCGTCTGTAATTGGTTTACTATCTCTGACCGTCTAGGAAGCGCCGGAGGCAATTTAATTAATATTTTAATATGGTCTAGAGTACTTCGGTCCAACCCTCCACACCGGTGAACTCTGAAGTTTCTCAAATGGGAATCATTTTATTGTTTATCAACGCACCCACATACATACTCGTCAATGAGGCGTTAAGGCGATGGAATTAATAGATTTCACGTTGGAATAGATATTTTAACTTTTCGAAGAGCTACTGCTAGATGCCGTTGAAGTACGTAGGAAAATCGAAAAATATCAATTTTGATAAAATGGTGCACGTCGGTAAAAAATTGTTTTCGGTAGAAAAAAGATCGCCGAAAATAGTTTTTTTCGGAAAGAGTTTTTCACATATAAAAAATCTCCTCCGTGCTTCGATGGAAAATATGTAAATATCAAATAGTAATTAATAGTAAAAAAAAAGTAATGAAAATATGTTGTAAGGCTAAAAAAATCCAGATCATCGGTGAAGAATCCACCAAGTGTCCACCGGACACTATCAGTCTTGACAACTGCATCGTTGGAAAGCCCGAAAAAACTTTTTTATTTTTTTTTTACACAAAGTCAATTTTTTCCACATTTAAAATCTAGATCTTTAGATAAACGACGAAAAAATAGAAATTTCCGTAACAAAAATTCACGAAAAGAAAGAACCCCGCACAAATCAAAGGGAAATTGGCCCTCAGTCAAATCGTCTGAAATTTTAGTATGTTGTAGAGGAAGTCGAGCTGATCAAAAGTCATCATGGGCACGAAGCTCGAATTACAGTTCTTTTTGAGATTAGGCGGTTTTGAAAATCTCAACTCTGAAAAAATGGCTTTTTTATTTAAATATGATTTTATTAAAAGTTTCTGCGCTCTTCACACTACGTTCATTCCAGATCGCTCTTCCGGTCCTCCCTTCTCTCCGCAACACTCCTGAAAACCCTCTCTACGTCAACATTTAAACCCTTTACGTCAAGGTGTTTAATTATGGTTACTTTTTTTCTTTCGAATCGGGGTGCTTGATTATCGTGAGTCCCCTTGCCTCTCACATCGGGGTGCTAGATTGGGAGAGACTGGGGAGTGAAGAGAGCCTACAGACAGACGCGGAATGCAAGTACTATGAGCACGGGGACTTACGACGGGAAAATCACTCCCTCCTCCTAGAAATCTCGGAGGGTTTTGAGAAGAGGAATGTTGCGGAGAGAAGGGAGGACCTGAAGAGCGATTAGGAATGAACGTAGTGTGAAAAGCGCAGAAACTTTTAATAAAATCATATTTAAATAAAAAAGCCATTTTTTCAGAGTTGAGATTTTCAAAACCGCCTAATCTCAAAAAGAACTGTAATTCGAGCTTCGTGCCCATGATGACTTTTGATCAGCTCGACTTCCTCTACAACATACTAAAATTTCAGACGATTTGACTGAGGGCCAATTTCCCTTTGATTTGTGCGGGGTTCTTTGGGCAATTAAAAAATAACAACTTTCATTGCATTCCAACGATGAAAACTTCAATTTCATATGAGACAAAGTTTCTTCGTCCACTTTCAGCGCCGCCTTTTTGTTACAAAATCTTGCGAACAAAATTGGTAAAGATACTTGAGGGTATGTGGAATAAAGTCCACCAATCGAAATGTTCATTCCATCAATGGAATATCCATAAACATTGTCGAAATTCACGGCTTTCTTCCGGGCTCTAGACTGGTAATCTTCCTTAATGTATTCGTTTGTCTAATCATTTACGAGCGCGCAAGCTAATTGAACGTCGCACTGCGGTAGGTACACCACTGCACAGGGTAATATTCCATCACTCCACTTGAAATTTGGTCGTTCCAATTATGAGCGTCTACAGCGTGTTATTAGCAGATGCGTTACTACCACACCAAGCCCTTTATATCCCGATTGCGTATAAGCGTTTGGACGTGCATGTGCGTTTATCTGCTACCGCCTTTGCATATGTGCATGTGGTCATGTTGTGTAAACCGTTATGCACAGCTGATCGAAACAACGATCCGTCGGTTAACGCAAGATCGAATCAAACCTATCTATGGTGTTGAAGTTTTTATCGTTGGAATTCAACGAAAACGTTAATTTTTTTATTTCTTTATTTATTTCTTATTTCTTGTATTATTTATTTCTGTATTAGATATTACTATCTTAACTCCAATAGGATTGGACAACGAAAAAATCGACGTGTCGTCCTCTATACAAAAGCTGGAAGAACAGCATAAAGACAGAAAAGTATTAAGGACATTTAAATACATCAGGAGAAACAAAAGAAACTTGAGCGAGATTAAGGAAGCTTTCCAGTGTGACAGCCCGAAAAATCGCTGTTTTTTGCGATTTTTTTTTTTAAAGAAAAAATAATCTAATCGGTCTGGTTTTTTTTTTGTATATTAATTGGGTATTGAAGAATACAAAACAATTTTTTAAAGATCGATTTATTTATTAATTAATATCTATAAAAATGATGAAACAATTGTTGCAGAAAATGCACTTGGATGTGGTGTCCACGTTGGGGGTCACAATTTTGATCTGAAACAAAAAACACAAAAAGATTATTGATCGGTATATAATTGCCTTTCGTGCTATGGAGGCTTTTTTTTTTTTTTTTGCAAAAATGGCGTCGGTTTGAACAAAAAGTATCGATTTTAGCATTTTTTTGGCAGTTTTTTTTACAAAAAAATAGGAAGATGTCAAAAAAAAAAAAAGCTTCCATAGCACGATAAACAATGACGTTAAGAATATTGTGTAAAAAATTCAACTCGATAGCTTTAAAACTCTGCCCTCCAAGTTGAACACCGTTTTGAAAAATGCTGTTTCGAGAAAAACGCGTTCAAAGTTTCGCTGTAGCTGTAGCGCTCCGTTGCCTTCTTCCAAGAAATGCTGTACAGTAACCGAAATAATCTGAATTTCGGCATGAAAATTTCAGGGAATATTCGGAAGAGTGTATACTATTCGATAAAGCAAAAAAAAAAATCGATTTTTTGAAAATTTCACACTGGAAAGCTCCCTTAAGAAGTGGAAATGTGGGGAATGAGGGAAATGAGGGGTATAGTGATAACAAGTGCAGGGTTTCTAAAAAAGATGTAGAAAACCCAGTGCGTATACGTACGTGCAAGAAAGCCAAAGGGAAAATTTTAAAAAGCAATAGTAAACAATCTGGAAAATGGATAGGTGACAAAGAAAGATAAAAAATCAACAGGAAGATAGAGATGGTGCCGAAAAAGGAGCCTGGGACTGAACTGTGTATATTTATTAAGCACTAATTGGAAAAATTGTAAATGAGGAAACGAATGCGAGAAGACACGAAAGCAAAATGGCAGTAGAGTGTAAGTTTGAAAATAATAAAATATTGTAACGGGAAAGATAAATGTAGGGTCTTCTGTTTAAACACTCTAAAGTGGTATACCAGGAATAGTAAAACTACTATCACCGTCCAAACTCTTTTTATATTCTTTATTTCTCAAATGATTATTTCTCTGTTAGGTTCGTTGGTACACATTAGGTGCACATAAGAAAAAAAAAAACGTTGCATTACAACGCTGCAAACTTCAATACTACGCTTATCTACCAACCCTGGGAATATAGGGCTTAATTTGGGCCCTATATCCCATCTGTTCTCGATTACAAGACCAGCAAAAATTATCATCAACCATCGGGGACTACACTTTTTTACGCTCTCACAGAGAGTGTCGAGTGCGTTCGTTCACGCCAATCGTGCTCCTCTTGTAGCTAGAGGGAATCAAGATTTCTCGTTTTATAGAGATTTTTTCCATAGTGATATAGTTATTTCTTATAGAGATTTCTTGTGGGGATCGGGCGACACGGCAAATGTATTGGAAATGCATCGAGCGTTAATGAGGCTGCATCGGGGCGAGTGTGTCTTGCTGATTCTCTCTGTCTCCCCCTCTTACTCTTCCTCTCGACGGGTCGTTATGCTAAACACCCGTTAGGCGTGGCTTTTAGCGATCGATCTAATGACCCGAGTACCCGCCCCCCTGCCCTCCCCCTCCCGTCTTTGCTTCCGCGATCACCTGCACCTCTTCTTCCAGGGATCTCTTTTGCTCTCAGCATCTTGG
>CATODD010000107.1:0-17974 GCA_951751655.1 Ophion costatus | reverse complement strand
ATAGAGATAGAGATAGAGATAGAGATAGAGATGGAGATAGAGATAGAGATAGAGATAGAGATAGAGATAGAGATAGAGATAGAGATAGAGATCGAGATAGAGATAGAGATAGAGATAGAGATAGAGATAGAGATAGAGATAGAGATAGAGATAGAGATCGAGATAGAGATAGAGATAGAGATAGAGATAGAGATAGAGATAGAGATAGAGATAGAGATAGAGATAGAGATAGAGATAGAGATAGAGATAGAGATAGAGATAGAGATAGAGATAGAGATAGAGATAGAGATAGAGATCGAGATGGAGATAGCGATAGAGATAGAGATAGAAATATAGATAGAGATAGACATAGAGATAGAGATAGAGATAGAGATAGAGATGGAGATAAAGATAGAGATAGAGATAGACATAGAGATAGAGATAGAGATAGAGATAGAGATAGAGATAGAGATAGAGATAGAGATAGAGATAGAGATAGAGATAGAGATAGAGATAGAGATAGAGATAGAGATAGAGATAGAGATAGAGATAGAGATAGAGATAGAGATAGAGATAGAGATAGTGATAGAGATAGAGATAGAGATGGAGATAGAGATAGAGATAGAGATAGAGATAGAGATAGAGATAGAGCTAAAGATAGAGATAGAGATAGTGATAGAGATAGAGATAGAGATAGAGATAGACATAGAGATCGAGATAGAGATAGAGATACAGATGGAGATAAAGATAGAGATAGAGATAGAGATAGAGATAGAGATAGAGATATAGATAGAGATAGAGATCGAGAGAGAGATAGAGATAGAGAGAGAGATAGAGATTGAGAGAGAGAGAGAGATAGCGATAGAGATAGAGATAGAGATAGAGATAGAGATAGAGATCGAGATAGAGATAGAGATAGAGATAGAGATAGAGATAGAGATAGAGATAGAGATAGAGATAAAGATAGTGATATAGATAGAGATAGAGATAGAGATAGATATAGTAATAGAGATAGAGATAGAGATAGAGATGGAGATAGTGATGGAGATGGAGATAGAGATAGAGATAGAGATAGAGATAGAGATAGAGATAGAGATAGAGATAGAGATAGAGATAGACATAGAGATAGAGATAGAGATAGAGATGGAGATAGGGATAGGGACAGGGATAGGGATAGGGATAGGGATAGAGATAGGGATAGGGATAGAGATAGAGATAGAGAAAGAGATAGAGAGAGAGAGATAGAGATAGAGATAGAGATAGAGATAGAGATAGAGATAGAGATAGAGATAGAGATAGAGATAGAGATAGAGATGGAGATAGAGATAGAGATGGAGATAGAAATAGAGATAGAGATAGAGATAGAGATGGAGATGGAGATAGAGATAGAGATAGAAATAGAGATAGAGATAGAGATAGAGATAGAGATGAAGATAAAGATAGAGATGGAGATAGAGATAGAGATAGAGATAGAGACAGAGATAGAGATAGAGATAGAGATAAAGATAGAGATAGAGATAGAGATAGAGATAGAGATAGAGCTAAAGATAGAGATAGAGATAGAGATAGAGATAAAGATAGAGATAGAGATAGAGATAGAGATAGAGATAGAGATAGAGATAGAGATAGAGATAGAGATAGAGATAGAGTTAGAGATAGAGATAGAGATAGAGATAGAGATAGATATCAAGATGGAGATAGCGATAGAGATAGAGATAGAGATATAGATAGAGATAGAGATAGAGATAGAGATAGAGATAGAGATGGAGATAGAGACAGAGATAGAGATAGAGATAGAGATAGAGATAGAGATAGAGATAGAGATCGAGATAGAGATAGAGATAGAGATAGAGATAGAGATAGAGATCGAGATAGAGATAGAGATAGAGATAGAGATAGAGATAGAGATACAGATAGAGATAGAGATAGAGATAGAGATAGAGATAGAGATAGAGATAGAGATAGAGATAGAGATAGAGATAGAGATGGAGATAGAGATAGAGATAGAGATAGAGATAGAGATAGAGATAGACATAGAGATAGAGATAGAGATAGAGATGGAGATAGGGATAGGGACAGGGATAGGGATAGGGATAGGGATAGAGATAGGGATAGGGATAGGGATAGAGATAGAGAAAGAGAAAAAGATAGAGAGAGAGAGATAGAGATAGAAATAGAGATAGAGATAGAGATAGAGATAGAGATAGAGATAGAGATAGAGATAGAGATAGAGATAGAGATAGAGATAGAGGTGGAGATAGAGATAGAGATGGAGATAGAAATAGAGATAGAGATAGAGATAGAGATGGAGATGGAGATAGAGATAGAGATAGAAATAGAGATAGAGATAGAGATAGAGATAGAGATGAAGATAAAGATAGAGATAGAGATAGAGGTAGAGATAGAGATAGAGACAGAGATAGAGATAGAGACAGAGATATAGATAGAGATAGAGATAGAGATAGAGATAGAGATGGCGATAGAGCTAAAGATAGAGATAGAGATGGAGATAGAGATAAAGATAGAGATAGAGATAGAGATAGAGATAGAGATAGAGATAGAGATAGAGATAGAGATAGAGATAGAGATAGAGATAGAGTTAGAGATAGAGATAGAGATAGAGATAGAGATAGAGATAGAGATCGAGATGGAGATAGCGATAGAGATAGAGATAGAGATATAGATAGAGATAGAGATAGAGATAGAGATAGAGATAGAGATGGAGATAGAGATAGAGATAGAGATAGAGATAGAGATAGAGATAGAGATAGAGATAGAGATCGAGATAGAGATAGAGATAGAGATAGAGATAGAGATAGAGATAGAGATCGAGATAGAGATAGAGATAGAGATAGAGATAGAGATAGAGATAGAGATAGAGATAGAGATAGAGATAGAGATAGAGATAGAGATAGAGATAGAGATAGAGATAGAGATCGAGATGGAGATAGCGATAGAGATAGAGATAGAAATATAGATAGAGATAGACATAGAGATAGAGATAGAGATAGAGATAGAGATGGAGATAAAGATAGAGATAGAGATAGACATAGAGATAGAGATAGAGATAGAGATAGAGATAGAGATAGAGATAGAGATAGAGATAGAGATAGAGATAGAGATAGAGATAGAGATAGAGATAGAGATAGAGATAGAGATAGAGATAGAGATAGTGATAGAGATAGAGATAGAGATGGAGATAGAGATCGAGATAGAAATAGAGATAGAGATAGAGATAGAGATAGAGATGAAGATAAAGATAGAGATAGAGATAGAGATAGAGATAGAGATAGAGATAGAGATAGAGATAGAGATAGAGATAAAGATAGAGATAGAGATAGAGATAGAGATAGAGATAGAGCTAAAGATTGAGATAGAGATAGAGATAGAGATAGAGATAGAGATAGAGATAGAGATAGAGATCGAGATAGAGATAGAGATACAGATGGAGATAAAGATAGAGATAGAGATAGAGATAGAGATAGAGATAGAGATATAGATAGAGATAGAGATCGAGAGAGAGATAGAGATAGAGAGAGAGATAGAGATTGAGAGAGAGAGAGAGATAGCGATAGAGATAGAGATAGAGATAGAGATAGAGATAGAGATAGAGATCTAGATAGAGATAGAGATAGAGATAGAGATAGAGATAGAGATAGAGATAGAGATAGAGATAAAGATAAAGATAGTGATAGAGATAGAGATAGAGATAGAGATAGATATAGTAATAGAGATAGAGATAGAGATAGAGATGGAGATAGTGATGGAGATGGAGATAGAGATAGAGATAGAGATAGAGATAGAGATAGAGATAGAGATAGAGATAGAGATAGAGATAGACATAGAGATAGAGATAGAGGTAGAGATGGAGATAGGGATAGGGACAGGGATAGGGATAGGGATAGGGATAGAGATAGGGATAGGGATAGAGATAGAGATAGAGAAAGAGATAGAGAGAGAGAGATAGAGATAGAGATAGAGATAGAGATAGAGATAGAGATAGAGATAGAGATAGAGATAGAGATAGAGATGGAGATAGAGATAGAGATGGAGATAGAAATAGAGATAGAGATAGAGATAGAGATGGAGATGGAGATAGAGATAGAGATAGAAATAGAGATAGAGATAGAGATAGAGATAGAGATGAAGATAAAGATAGAGATAGAGATAGAGATAGAGATAGAGATAGAGACAGAGATAGAGATAGAGATAGAGATAAAGATAGAGATAGAGATAGAGATAGAGATAGAGATAGAGCTAAAGATAGAGATAGAGATAGAGATAGAGATAAAGATAGAGATAGAGATAGAGATAGAGATAGAGATAGAGATAGAGATAGAGATAGAGATAGAGATAGAGATAGAGATAGAGTTAGAGATAGAGATAGAGATAGAGATAGAGATAGAGATAGAGATCGAGATGGAGATAGCGATAGAGATAGAGATAGAGATATAGATAGAGATAGAGATAGAGATAGAGATAGCGATAGAGATAGAGATAGAGATAGAGATCGAGATGGAGATAGCGATAGAGATAGAGATAGAAATATAGATAGAGATAGACATAGAGATAGAGATAGCGATAGAGATAGAGATGGAGATAAAGATAGAGATAGAGATAGACATAGAGATAGAGATAAAGATAGAGATAGAGATAGAGATAGAGATAGAGATAGAGATAGAGATAGAGATAGAGATAGAGATAGAGATAGAGATAGAGATAGAGATAGAGATAGAGATGAAGATAAAGATAGAGATAGAGATAGAGATAGAGATAGAGATAGAGATAGAGATAGAGATAGAGATAGAGATAAAGATAGAGATAGAGATAGAGATAGAGATAGAGATAGAGCTAAAGATAGAGATAGAGATAGAGATAGAGATAGAGATAGAGATAGAGATAGAGATAGAGATCGAGATAGAGATAGAGATACAGATGGAGATAAAGATAGAGATAGAGATAGAGATAGAGATAGAGATAGAGATATAGATAGAGATAGAGATCGAGAGAGAGATAGAGATAGAGAGAGAGATAGAGATTGAGAGAGAGAGAGAGATAGCGATAGAGATAGAGATAGAGATAGAGATAGAGATAGAGATCGAGATAGAGATAGAGATAGAGATAGAGATAGAGATAGAGATAAAGATAGTGATATAGATAGAGATAGAGATAGAGATAGATATAGTAATAGAGATAGAGATAGAGATAGAGATGGAGATAGTGATGGAGATGGAGATAGAGATAGAGATAGAGATAGAGATAGAGATAGAGATAGAGATAGAGATAGAGATAGAGATAGAGATAGAGATAGAGATAGAGATAGAGATAGAGATAGAGATAGAGATAGAGATGGAGATAGAGATAGAGATGGAGATAGAAATAGAGATAGAGATAGAGACAGAGATAGAGATAGAGATAGAGATAAAGATAGAGATAGAGATAGAGATAGAGATAGAGATAGAGCTAAAGATAGAGATAGAGATAGAGATAGAGATAAAGATAGAGATAGAGATAGAGATAGAGATAGAGATAGAGATAGAGATAGAGATAGAGATAGAGATAGAGATAGAGATAGAGTTAGAGATAGAGATAGAGATAGAGATAGAGATAGAGATCAAGATGGAGATAGCGATAGAGATAGAGATAGAGATATAGATAGAGATAGAGATAGAGATAGAGATAGAGATAGAGATGGAGATAGAGATAGAGATAGAGATAGAGATAGAGATAGAGATAGAGATAGAGATAGAGATAGAGATCGAGATAGAGATAGAGATAGAGATAGAGATAGAGATAGAGATGGAGATAGAGATAGAGATGGAGATAGAAATAGAGATAGAGATAGAGACAGAGATAGAGATAGAGATAGAGATAAAGATAGAGATAGAGATAGAGATAGAGATAGAGATAGAGCTAAAGATAGAGATAGAGATAGAGATAGAGATAAAGATAGAGATAGAGATAGAGATAGAGATAGAGATAGAGATAGAGATAGAGATAGAGATTGAGATAGAGATAGAGTTAGAGATAGAGATAGAGATAGAGATAGAGATAGAGATAGAGATAGAGATCAAGATGGAGATAGCGATAGAGATAGAGATAGAGATATAGATAGAGATAGAGATAGAGATAGAGATAGAGATAGAGATGGAGATAGAGATAGAGATAGAGATAGAGATAGAGATAGAGATAGAGATAGAGATAGAGATCGAGATAGAGATAGAGATAGAGATAGAGATAGAGATACAGATCGAGATAGAGATAGAGATAGAGATAGAGATAGAGATAGAGATAGAGATACAGATAGAGATAGAGATAGAGATAGAGATAGAGATAGAGATAGAGATAGAGATAGAGATAGAGATAGAGATAGAGATAGAGATAGAGATAGAGATAGAGATAGAGATGGAGATAGAGATAGAGATAGAGATAGAGATAGAGATAGAGATAGACATAGAGATAGAGATAGAGATAGAGATGGAGATAGGGATAGGGACAGGGATAGGGATAGGGATAGGGATAGAGATAGGGATAGGGATAGAGATAGAGAAAGAGAAAGAGATAGAGAGAGAGAGATAGAGATAGAGATAGAGATAGAGATAGAGATAGAGATAGAGATAGAGATAGAGATAGAGATAGAGATAGAGATAGAGATAGAGATAGAGATGGAGATAGAGATAGAGATGGAGATAGAAATAGAGATAGAGATAGAGATAGAGATGGAGATGGCGATAGAGATAGAGATAGAAATAGAGATAGAGATAGAGATAGAGATAGAGATGAAGATAAAGATAGAGATAGAGATACAGGTAGAGATAGAGATAGAGACAGAGATAGAGATAGAGACAGAGATATAGATAGAGATAGAGATAGAGATAGAGATAGAGATAGAGCTAAAGATAGAGATAGAGATGGAGATAGAGATAAAGATAGAGATAGAGATAGAGATAGAGATAGAGATAGAGATAGAGATAGAGATAGAGATAGAGATAGAGATAGAGATAGAGTTAGAGATAGAGATAGAGATAGAGATAGAGATAGAGATAGAGATCGAGATGGAGATAGCGATAGAGATAGAGATAGAGATATAGATAGAGATAGAGATAGAGATAGAGATAGAGATAGAGATGGAGATAGAGATAGAGATAGAGATAGAGATAGAGATAGAGATAGAGATAGAGATAGAGATAGAGATAGAGATCGAGATAGAGATAGAGATAGAGATAGAGATAGAGATAGAGATAGAGATCGAGATAGAGATAGAGATAGAGATAGAGATAGAGATAGAGATAGAGATAGAGATAGAGATAGAGATAGAGATAGAGATAGAGATAGAGATAGAGATAGAGATAGAGATCGAGATGGAGATAGCGATAGAGATAGAGATAGAAATATAGATAGAGATAGACATAGAGATAGAGATAGAGATAGAGATAGAGATAGAGATAAAGATAGAGATAGAGATAGACATAGAGATAGAGATAGAGATAGAGATAGAGATAGAGATAGAGATAGAGATAGAGATAGAGATAGAGATAGAGATAGAGATAGAGATAGAGATAGAGATAGAGATAGAGATAGAGATAGAGATAGTGATAGAGATAGAGATAGAGATGGAGATAGAGATAGAGATAGAAATAGAGATAGAGATAGAGATAGAGATAGAGATGAAGATAAAGATAGAGATAGAGATAGAGATAGAGATAGAGATAGAGATAGAGATAGAGATAGAGATAGAGATAGAGATGAAGATAGAGATAGAGATAGAGATAGAGATAGAGATAGAGCTAAAGATAGAGAAAGAGATAGAGATAGAGATAGAGATAGAGATAGAGATAGAGATAGAGATCGAGATAGAGATAGAGATACAGATGGAGATAAAGATAGAGATAGAGATAGAGATAGAGATAGAGATATAGATAGAGATAGAGATCGAGAGAGAGATAGAGATAGAGAGAGAGATAGAGATTGAGAGAGAGAGAGAGAGATAGCGATAGAGATAGAGATAGGGATAGAGATAGAGATAGAGATCGAGATAGAGATAGAGATAGAGACAGAGATAGAGATAGAGATAGAGATAGAGATAGAGATAGAGATAGAGATCGAGATGGAGATAGCGATAGAGATAGAGATAGAAATATAGATAGAGATAGACATAGAGATAGAGATAGCGATAGAGATAGAGATGGAGATAAAGATAGAGATAGAGATAGACATAGAGATAGAGATAGAGATAGAGATAGAGATAGAGATAGAGATAGAGATAGAGATAGAGATAGAGATAGAGATAGAGATAGAGATAGAGATAGAGGTAGAGATAGAGATAGAGATAGAGATAGAGATAGAGATAGAGATAGAGATAGAGATAGAGATAGACATAGAGATAGAGATAGCGAAAGAGATAGAAATGGAGATAGAGATAGAGATAGAGATAGAGATAGAGATAGAGATAGAGATAGAGATAGAGATAGAAATTGAGATAGAGATAAGGATAGAGATAGAGATAGAGATAGAGATAGAGATAGAGATAGAGATAAAGATAGAGAGAGAGATGGAGATGGAGATAGAGATAGAGATAGAGAGATAGAGATAGAGATAGAGATAGAGATAGAGATAGGGATAGAGATAGAGATAGAGATAGAGATAGAGATAGAGATAGAGATAGAGATAGAGATTGAGATGGAGATAGAAATAGAGATAGAGATAGAGATAGAGATAGAGATAGAGATAGAGATAGAGATAGAGATAGAGATAGAGATAGAGATAGAGATAGAGTTAGAGATAGAGATAGAGATAGAGATAGAGATAGAGATCGAGATGGAGATAGCGATAGAGATAGAGATAGAGATATAGATAGAGATAGAGATAGAGATAGAGATAGAGATAGAGATAGAGATGGAGATAGAGATAGAGATAGAGATAGCGATAGAGATAGAGATAGAGATAGAGATAGAGATCGAGATAGAGATAGAGATAGAGATAGAGATAGAGATAGAGATAGAGATAGAGATCGACATAGAGATAGAGATAGAGATAGAGATAGAGATAGAGATAGAGATAGAAATAGAGATAGAGATAGAGATAGAGATAGAGATAGAGATAGAGATAGAGATAGAGATAGAGATAGAGATAGAGATAGAGATAGAGATCGAGATGGAGATAGCGATAGAGATAGAGATAGAAATATAGATAGAGATAGACATAGAGATAGAGATAGAGATAGAGATAGAGATGGAGATAAAGATAGAGATAGAGATAGACATAGAGATAGAGATAGAGATAGAGATAGAGATAGAGATAGAGATAGAGATAGAGATAGAGATAGAGATAGAGATAGAGATAGAGATAGAGATAGAGATAGAGATAGAGATAGAGATAGAGATAGAGATAGTGATAGAGATAGAGATAGAGATGGAGATAGAGATAGAGATAGAAATAGAGATAGAGATAGAGATAGAGATAGAGATGAAGATAAAGATAGAGATAGAGATAGAGATAGAGATAGAGATAGAGATAGAGATAGAGATAGAGATAGAGATAAAGATAGAGATAGAGATAGAGATAGAGATAGAGATAGAGCTAAAGATAGAGATAGAGATAGAGATAGAGATAGAGATAGAGATAGAGATAGAGATAGAGATCGAGATAGAGATAGAGATACAGATGGAGATAAAGATAGAGATAGAGATAGAGATAGAGATAGAGATAAAGATATAGATAGAGATAGAGATCGAGAGAGAGATAGAGATAGAGAGAGAGATAGAGATTGAGAGAGAGAGAGAGATAGCGATAGAGATAGAGATAGAGATAGAGATAGAGATAGAGATCGAGATAGAGATAGAGATAGAGATAGAGATAGAGATAGAGATAGAGATAGAGATAGAGATAAAGATAGTGATAGAGATAGAGATAGAGATAGATATAGTAATAGAGATAGAGATAGAGATAGAGATGGAGATAGTGATGGAGATGGAGATAGAGATAGAGATAGAGATAGAGATAGAGATAGAGATAGAGATAGAGATAGAGATAGAGATAGACATAGAGATAGAGATAGAGATAGAGATGGAGATAGGGATAGGGACAGGGATAGGGATAGGGATAGGGATAGAGATAGGGATAGGGATAGAGATAGAGATAGAGAAAGAGATAGAGAGAGAGAGATAGAGATAGAGATAGAGATAGAGATAGAGATAGAGATGGAGATAGAGATAGAGATAGAGATAGAGATAGAGATAGAGATGGAGATAGAGATAGAGATGGAGATAGAAATAGAGATAGAGATAGAGATAGAGATGGAGATGGAGATAGAGATAGAGATAGAAATAGAGATAGAGATAGAGATAGAGATAGAGATGAAGATAAAGATAGAGATAGAGATAGAGATAGAGATAGAGATAGAGACAGAGATAGAGATAGAGATAGAGATAAAGATAGAGATAGAGATAGAGATAGAGATAGAGATAGAGCTAAAGATAGAGATAGAGATAGAGATAGAGATAAAGATAGAGATAGAGATAGAGATAGAGATAGAGATAGAGATAGAGATAGAGATAGAGATAGAGATAGAGATAGAGATAGAGATAGAGTTAGAGATAGAGATAGAGATAGAGATAGAGATAGAGATCGAGATGGAGATAGCGATAGAGATAGAGATAGAGATATAGATAGAGATAGAGATAGAGATAGAGATAGCGATAGAGATAGAGATAGAGATAGAGATCGAGATGGAGATAGCGATAGAGATAGAGATAGAAATATAGATAGAGATAGACATAGAGATAGAGATAGCGATAGAGATAGAGATGGAGATAAAGATAGAGATAGAGGTAGACATAGAGATAGAGATAAAGATAGAGATAGAGATAGAGATAGAGATAGAGATAGAGATAGAGATAGAGATAGAGATAGAGATAGAGATAGAGATAGAGATAGAGATAGAGATAGAGATAGAGATAGAGATAGAGATAGAGATAGAGATAGAGATAGAGATAGTGATAGAGATAGAGATAGAGATGGAGATAGAGATAGAGATAGAAATAGAGATAGAGATAGAGATAGAGATAGAGATGAAGATAAAGTTTGAGATAGAGATAGAGATAGAGATAGAGATAGAGATAGAGATAGAGATAGAGATAGAGATAGAGATAGAGATAGAGATAGAGATAGAGATAGAGATAGAGATAGAGATAGAGATAGAGATAGAGATAGAGATAGAGATAGAGATAGAGTTAGAGATAGAGATAGAGATAGAGATAGAGATAGAGATCGAGATGGAGATAGCGATAGAGATAGAGATAGAGATATAGATAGAGATAGACATAGAGATAGAGATAGAGATAGAGATAGAGATGGAGATAGGGATAGGGATAGGGATAGGGATAGGGATGGGGATAGAGATAGGGATAGGGATAGAGATAGAGATAGAGAAAGAGATAGAGAGAGAGAAATAGAGATAGAGAAAAAGATAGAGATTGCGATAGAGATGGAGATAGAGAGAGAGAGAGATAGAGATAGAGGTAGAGATAGAGATAGAGATTGAGATGGAGATAGAAATAGAGATAGAGATAGAGATCGTTATAGAGATAGAGACGGAGATACAGATAGAGATAGTTATAGAGATAGAGATAGAGATAGAGATCGAGATAGAGATAGAGATAGAGATAGTGATAGAGATAGAGATAGACATAGAGATAGAGATGGAGATAGAGATGGAGATAGGGATAGGGATAGAGATAGGGATAGACATAGAGATAGAGATAGAGATAGAGATGGAGATAGGGATAGGGATAGGGATAGGGATAGAGATAGGGATAGTGATAGAGATAGAGATAGAGAAAGAGATAGAGAGAGAGATAGAGATAGAGAAAAAGATAGAGATTGCGATAGAGATGGAGATAGAGACAGAGATAGAGATAGAGATAGAAATAGAGATAGAGATAGAGATAGGGATAGAGATAAAGATAGAGATAGAGATAGAGATAGAGATATAGATAGAGATAGAGATGGAGATAGAGATAGAGATAGAGATAGACATAGAGATATAGATAGAGATAGAGATAGAGGTAGAGATAGAGATAGAGATAGAGATAGAGATAGAGATAGAGATAGAGATAGAGATAGAGATAGACATAGAGATAGAGATAGCGAAAGAGATAGAAATGGAGATAGAGATAGAGATAGAGATAGAGAAAGAGATAGAGATAGAGATAGAGATAGAGATAGAAATTGAGATAGAGATAAGGATAGAGATAGAGATAGAGATAGAGATAGAGATAGAGATAGAGATAAAGATACAGAGAGAGATGGAGATGGAGATAGAGATAGAGATAGAGAGATAGAGATAGAGATAGAGATAGAGATAGAGATAGGGATAGAGATAGAGATAGAGATAGAGATAGAGATAGAGATAGAGATAGAGATAGAGATAGAGATTGAGATGGAGATAGAAATAGAGATGAAGATAGAGATAGAGATAGAGATAGAGATAGAGATAGAGATAGAGATAGAGATAGACATAGAGATAGAGATAGAGATAGAGATGGAGATAGGGATAGGGACAGGGATAGGGATAGGGATAGGGATAGGGATAGAGATAGGGATAGGGATAGAGATAGAGATAGAGAAAGCGATAGAGAGAGAGAGATAGAGATAGAGAAAAAGATAGAGATTGCGATAGAGATGGAGATAGAGAGAGAGAGATAGAGATAGAGATAGAGATAGAGATAGAGATAGAGATAGAGATTGAGATGGAGATAGAAATAGAGATAGAGATAGAGATAGAGATAGAGATATAGATAGAGATAGAGATAGAGATAGAGATAGAGATAGAGATACAGATCGAGATAAAGATAGAGATAGAGATTGAGATAGTGATAGAGTTAGAAATAGAGATAGAGATAGAGATAGGGATAGAGATAGAGATAGAGATACAGATAGTGATAGAGATAGAGATCGAGATAGAGATAGTGATAGAGATAGAGACGGAGATAGAGATAGAGATAGTTATAGAGATAGAGATAGAGATAGAGATCGAGATAGAGATAGAGATAGAGATAGTGATAGAGATAGAGATAGACATAGAGATAGAGATAGAGATAGAGATGGAGATAGGGATAGGGATAGAGATAGGGATAGACATAGAGATAGAGATAGAGATAGAGATGGAGATAGGGATAGGGATAGGGATAGGGATAGGGATAGGGATAGGGATAGAGATAGGGATAGGGATAGAGATAGAGATAGAGATAGAGAAAGAGATAGAGAGAGAGAGAGAGATAGAGATAGAGAAAAAGATAGAGATTGCGATAGTGATGGAGATAGAGACAGAGATAGAGATAGAGATAGAAATAGAGATAGAGATAGAGATAGGGATAGAGATAGAGATAGAGATAGAGATAGAGATAGAGATAGAGATAGAGATAGAGATAGAGATAAAGATAGAGAGAGAGATGGAGATAGAGATAGAGATAGAGATAGAGAGATAGAGACAGAGATAGAGATAGAGAAAGAGAGAGAGAGATAAAGATAGAGATAGAGATAGAGATAGTGATAGAGAGATAGAGATAGAGATAGAGATAGAGGTAGAGAGAGAGAGATAGAGATAGAGATGGAGGTAGAGATAGAGATCGAGATAGAGATAGAGATAGAGATAGACATAGACATAGAGATAGAGATAGAGATAGAGATAAAGATAGACATAGAGATAGAGATAGAGATAGAGATAGAGATAGAGATAGAGATAGAGATACAGATGGAGATAAAGATAGAGATAGAGATAGAGATAGAGATAGAGATAGAGATATAGATAGAGATAGAGATCGAGAGAGAGATAGAGATAGAGAGAGAGATAGAAATTGAGAGAGAGAGAGATAGCGATAGAGATAGAGATAGAGATAGAGATAGAGATAGAGATCGAGATAGAGATAGAGATAGAGATAGAGACAGAGATAGAGATAGAGATAGAGATAGAGATAGAGATAAAGATAGTGATAGAGATAGAGATAGAGATAGAGATAGATATAGTAATAGAGATAGAGATAGAGATAGAGATGGAGATAGTGATGGAGATGGAGATAGAGATAGAGATAGAGATAGAGATAGAGATAGAGATAGAGATAGAGATAGAGATAGAGATAGAGATATACATAGAGATAGAGATAGAGATAGAGATGGAGATAGGGAGAGGGACAGGGATAGGGATAGGGATAGGGATAGGGATAGAGATGGGGATAGGGATAGAGATAGAGATAGAGAAAGAGATAGAGAGAGAGAGATAGTGATAGAGATAGAGATAGAGATAGAGATAGAGATAGAGATAGAAATAGAGATAGAGATAGAGATAGAGATAGAGATAGAGATAGAGATAGAGATAGAGATAGAGATAAAGATAGAGATAGAGATAGAGATAGAGATAGAGATAGAGATCGAGATAGAGATAGAGATAGAGATAGAGATAGAGATAGAGATAGAGATAGAGATAGAGATAGAGATAGAGATCGAGATAGAGATAGAGATAGAGATCGAGATGGAGATAGCGATAGAGATAGAGATAGAAATATAGATAGAGATAGACATAGAGATAGAGATAGAGATAGAGATAGAGATGGAGATAAAGATAGAGATAGAGATAGACATAGAGATAGAGATAGAGATAGAGATAGAGATAGAGATAGAGATAGAGATAGAGATAGAGATAGAGATAGAGATAGAGATAGAGATAGAGATAGAGATAGAGATAGAGATAGAGATAGAGATAGAGATAGAGATAGAGATAGAGATAGTGATAGAGATAGAGATAGAGATGGAGATAGAGATAGAGATAGAGATAGAGATAGAGATAGAGATAGAGCTAAAGATAGAGATAGAGATAGAGATAGAGATAGAGATAGAGATAGAGATAGAGATAGACATAGAGATCGAGATAGAGATAGAGATACAGATGGAGATAAAGATAGAGATAGAGATAGAGATAGAGATAGAGATAGAGATATAGATAGAGATAGAGATCGAGAGAGAGATAGAGATAGAGAGAGAGATAGAGATTGAGAGAGAGAGAGAGATAGCGATAGAGATAGAGATAGAGATAGAGATAGAGATAGAGATCGAGATAGAGATAGAGATAGAGATAGAGATAGAGATAGAGATAGAGATAGAGATAGAGATAAAGATAGTGATATAGATAGAGATAGAGATAGAGATAGATATAGTAATAGAGATAGAGATAGAGATAGAGATGGAGATAGTGATGGAGATGGAGATAGAGATAGAGATAGAGATAGAGATAGAGATAGAGATAGAGATAGAGATAGAGATAGAGATAGACATAGAGATAGAGATAGAGATAGAGATGGAGATAGGGATAGGGACAGGGATAGGGATAGGGATAGGGATAGAGATAGGGATAGGGATAGAGATAGAGATAGAGAAAGAGATAGAGAGAGAGAGATAGAGATAGAGATAGAGATAGAGATAGAGATAGAGATAGAGATAGAGATAGAGATAGAGATAGAGATGGAGATAGAGATAGAGATGGAGATAGAAATAGAGATAGAGATAGAGATAGAGATGGAGATGGAGATAGAGATAGAGATAGAAATAGAGATAGAGATAGAGATAGAGATAGAGATGAAGATAAAGATAGAGATGGAGATAGAGATAGAGATAGAGATAGAGACAGAGATAGAGATAGAGATAGAGATAAAGATAGAGATAGAGATAGAGATAGAGATAGAGATAGAGCTAAAGATAGAGATAGAGATAGAGATAGAGATAAAGATAGAGATAGAGATAGAGATAGAGATAGAGATAGAGATAGAGATAGAGATAGAGATAGAGATAGAGATAGAGTTAGAGATAGAGATAGAGACAGAGATAGAGATAGAGATCAAGATGGAGATAGCGATAGAGATAGAGATAGAGATATAGATAGAGATAGAGATAGAGATAGAGATAGAGATAGAGATGGAGATAGAGACAGAGATAGAGATAGAGATAGAGATAGAGATAGAGATAGAGATAGAGATCGAGATAGAGATAGAGATAGAGATAGAGATAGAGATAGAGATCGAGATAGAGATAGAGATAGAGATAGAGATAGAGATAGAGATACAGATAGAGATAGAGATAGAGATAGAGATAGAGATAGAGATAGAGATAGAGATAGAGATAGAGATAGAGATAGAGATGGAGATAGAGATAGAGATAGAGATAGAGATAGAGATAGAGATAGACATAGAGATAGAGATAGAGATAGAGATGGAGATAGGGATAGGGACAGGGATAGGGATAGGGATAGGGATAGAGATAGGGATAGGGATAGGGATAGAGATAGAGAAAGAGAAAGAGATAGAGAGAGAGAGATAGAGATAGAGATAGAGATAGAGATAGAGATAGAGATAGAGATAGAGATAGAGATAGAGATAGAGATAGAGGTGGAGATAGAGATAGAGATGGAGATAGAAATAGAGATAGAGATAGAGATAGAGATGGAGATGGAGATAGAGATAGAGATAGAAATAGAGATAGAGATAGAGATAGAGATAGAGATGAAGATAAAGATAGAGATAGAGATAGAGGTAGAGATAGAGATAGAGACAGAGATAGAGATAGAGACAGAGATATAGATAGAGATAGAGATAGAGATAGAGATAGAGATGGCGATAGAGCTAAAGATAGAGATAGAGATGGAGATAGAGATAAAGATAGAGATAGAGATAGAGATAGAGATAGAGATAGAGATAGAGATAGAGATAGAGATAGAGATAGAGATAGAGATAGAGTTAGAGATAGAGATAGAGATGGAGATAGGGAGAGGGACAGGGATAGGGATAGGGATAGGGATAGGGATAGAGATGGGGATAGGGATAGAGATAGAGATAGAGATAGAGATAGAGATAGAGATGGAGATAGAGATAGAGATAGAGATAGAGATAGAGATAGAGATAGAGATAGAGATAGAGATAGAGATAGAGATAGAGATAGAGATAGAGATAGAGATAGAGATGGTGATAGAGATAGAGATAGAGATGGAGATAGAGATCGAGATAGAAATAGAGATAGAGATAGAGATAGAGATAGAGATGAAGATAAAGATAGAGATAGAGATAGAGATAGAGATAGAGATAGAGATAGAGATAGAGATAGAGATAGAGATAAAGATAGAGATAGAGATAGAGATAGAGATAGAGATAGAGCTAAAGATAGAGATAGAGATAGAGATAGAGATAGAGATAGAGATAGAGATAGAGATAGAGATCGAGATAGAGATAGAGATACAGATGGAGATAAAGATAGAGATAGAGATAGAGATAGAGATAGAGATAGAGATATAGATAGAGATAGAGATCGAGAGAGAGATAGAGATAGAGAGAGAGATAGAGATTGAGAGAGAGAGAGAGATAGCGATAGAGATAGAGATAGAGATAGAGATAGAGATAGAGATCGAGATAGAGATAGAGATAGAGATAGAGATAGAGATAGAGATAGAGATAGAGATAGAGATAAAGATAGTGATAGAGATAGAGATATAGATAGAGATAGATATAGTAATAGAGATAGAGATAGAGATAGAGATGGAGATAGTGATGGAGATGGAGATAGAGATAGAGATAGAGATAGAGATAGAGATAGAGATAGAGATAGAGATAGAGATAGAGATAGACATAGAGATAGAGATAGAGATAGAGATGGAGATAGGGATAGGGACAGGGATAGGGATAGGGATAGGGATAGAGATAGGGATAGGGATAGAGATAGAGATAGAGAAAGAGATAGAGAGAGAGAGATAGAGATAGAGATAGAGATAGAGATAGAGATAGAGATAGAGATAGAGATAGAGATAGAGATAGAGATAGAGATGGAGATAGAGATAGAGATGGAGATAGAAATAGAGATAGAGATAGAGATAGAGATGGAGATGGAGATAGAGATAGAGATAGAAATAGAGATAGAGATAGAGATAGAGATAGAGATGAAGATAAAGATAGAGATGGAG
>CATODD010000106.1:0-27500 GCA_951751655.1 Ophion costatus | reverse complement strand
TTGCCAGCAGTGTAAGGAAAAGCGTGAGTGGGAATATTGTACTTAAGTGTCTGGATGGAACGGAACTGGAAAGAGTGGAGGCGATGAAATATCTGGGTATAATTATTGACGATAAGCTACGGTTCAAAGATCACTGTGAGTACATGTTAAAAAAAATTGGTAAAAAAACAAGTTTCCTAAACAGAATAGGGCATTACGTATCTGCGTATACGAGATGTGTCATATATAAGACGATTATCGCACCTCACTTCGAATATTGTGCAACACTGTTAGTGGGTTTGGGAGAAACAGAGTTGAATAAACTGCAGATCGCGCAAAACAGAGCGATGAGAGTCATATTGCAATGCAACCGATACACGAAGGTGGAAGATATGTTGAGTGCGGTGCAATTTATGTCAGTGAGGCAAAGATTGTACTATAATGTATGTATATTTATATTTAAAGCGGTGAAAAATCTACTGCCGAAAGAACTGAAAAGTCGGTTACAAATAGTGAGAATGAAGAGTGGTAGGGAAACACGCCAAGCGGGAAATATAGTCATACAATTTCGAAAAACGCGAAGCGCACAACAGAGCATGTACTACGACGGAGTAAAAATGTATAATGCATTACCAGCCGATCTAAAAGGATGTGAGAAAGTTGAGCAGTTCAAACGAATGTTAAAAGAATACGTTGTGTCGACAATAAAGTGAGATGTACTTAGATTTAAGGAAATATCTATTTAGATTTAAGGAAAATAGATTTAAGAAAATATGTACTTAGATTTAAGGAAATAGATCTAAAGAAATATGTAACACTATGTATAACAAATAGCTGAGAAAGCTAATAAACATCAATCTCTCTCTCTCTCTCTCTCTCTCTCTCTCTCTCTCTCTCTCTCTCTCTCTCTCTCTCGCTCTCTCTCTCTCTCTTTCTCTCCTGGGAGTTCCTCAGGGGTCGGTTCTAGGTCCGCTCTTGTTTTCTCTATTTATAAGCGACATCTCGGAAAATCTAAGTTTCTCCGAACATATGGTGTTTGCAGACGATCTTCAAATTTACTGTAGCTGTATACCAAATGAGCTAAATCGCCTCTTGGGCGCATCAGTCGTGATGTAAATGCCATTTACGAATATTCAATCCCAAATAAATTGTCGCTCACTCTCGCCAAGTCCAAGGTCCTAATCTTGGGGAGTAATGCTCGGACACGTGTGCTCGACCTAGCTAACCTCCCGTCTATTCGTGTTGGTAATGTCCCGCTGCCTTACGTAACTGAGCATCGAAATTTAGGTCTGGTCGTTACCTCATCGTTATACTGGAATCGTCATATCACTTGTATTTGGCGCGAGGTTTATGGCCTGTTGCACAAGCTGAAGTTTCATCGAAACTCACTTCCCACTGACGTACGTGCAAAGCTCATTAGCACCCTGATTTTTCCGAGACTAGATTATTGCTGCACCGTGTACTGCAACGTCCCTGGTACCTTAAACCTTCAACTGCAAAGGCATATCAATAGCTGTGTGCGCGTTATTTTCAACCAACGTAGAGATTGTCATGTCACTGCTTTTCGTCATCAGCTGGGATGGCTCTCCGTAAAAAATCGCCGTTTTTATATCTTGGCTATTCTTGCTTTCAAGGTTGTAAGAGGAAATGTTCCTAAATACATCGCTGATTTGTTTGAGCGAGTCCATCCTGAACAACGCGCGTCATCCCGTTTCCCCCCGGCTACTTTCATGATCCCATTCGCTAGGACCAATATTTATATGCATTCTGTTACCGTCTCTGCGTCGCGTCTGTGGCACTCTCTTCCGGAAAATGTTACTTCAGCTCCCTCTATAGATGCACTTAAACAGCGTCTCTTCAAGTTTCTTTTTGACAGCGTGCGCGCGCGTATGTAAACGTATGTAAGTGAAGTATCACAAATACACTCAATACTATATATAATGTATGCGCTTTACTTTACTTTACTTTACTTTACTTTACTTTACCTTACTTTGTAGGCTAGAAACGTATATTAGAGTTCTACGAGAGTTAGTTAGTCAGTTTTTCCACCGTAGTAAATATCAAATAGTAAATAGTTCTTCATCTTTTTGTATCATGTTCTTAATGTGAATTCTCTTAACTTTAAGTATATAATTGAGGTTGTGTCAGTAGTTTTCAGTTTAACTTTAAGGTCTGCGATATCAGAATATTTCTATGTTGACATATTGTACTCTTGCCCAATAGTTTAACTAGGGCATAATAAATTCTATCTATCTATCTATCTATCTATCTATCTATCTATCTATCTATCTATCTATCTTTTTTTTTTTTTTTTTTGTTTGAGGAGGGGAAATCTTCGTCAAGACGCCCAGATGTTTTGGGTAGTGTCGGATTTGTACCGACTAAAACCCCTCCTCTTTCTCCCCACTCCACATCGGTACCGCTTTCGCATTACTTCGATGTGGTGTGTTTTGGTCCTCTCCGCCATTTTCCTACGCTTCATTCTTCCTCTGCGCTCGCTTAGGCTATTCCCGCGTCGCGGTTTGCTTGTCCTTCCGCCCGAGCCCTCTCTTCAGTTTCCAGCTCTCTTTTCTTCTGCATTGTTCTTTTTATGAAGAACGCTGTCGCCGTCCATACCTCTTCTGCGCTGAGCATTAGAGGGATCAGACTACTTTCGTCGATCGTTTTGTTTCCTATTTGTACTTCCAGGTGTCTCCGTTCTACTTCTGTGGCCGGGCACTCGAAGACTGCGTGCTGTGCGTCGTCCGGACTAAATTCGCATTGGAGGCATGCTTCGTTTTCTCGTTTTTTTAAACGCGTCAGGTATTCGTTAAAGCAGCCGTGTCCTGTTAACGCCTGCGTCAGCTCGTAGTTCATCTGTCCATGGGGTCTCCCGATCCACTCTGTTATGCTAGGGATGGGCCGGTGGGTCCATCTGCCTTTGTCGTCCGCGTCCCAGCGTTCTTGCCAACGTGTTAGTAGCCTTTGGTGGGCCCTCTGTTTTGCCGCTACCCTTCCTTCGTCCGTAATTGGAGTCCCGTCCTGTTGGTGGGTATCCTGGTATATCTCGCTTTTTTCCTGTGCCAGTAGGTCGATCGGCGGTACACTAGCTAGCACGAGTGCGGCGTTTTCGGAGACTGTCCGATACGCTGATATTATTCGTATGCCGCTGCGTCTCTTCACTGCGGCTAGCTTTCGCCGCACCCCGACTTTCTTCATGGCGTCTACCCATCCCTCAGCTCCATATAGGATTTTTGAGTGGATAGCGCTATTTAACAGTCTCCTCTTCAGCTCGCTGGGCCCGTCGACATTTGGCATGAGCCTTGCTAGGGCCGCAACAGCAGAGGCTGCCTTCTCGCTCATGCTGTTTACGTGCTCCGTAAACCTCAGTCCGACATCCATCTGCACTCCTAGGTACCTGAGGGATTTTCCCCAGCTTATATTTTGGCCATCTAATTTCAGCGTTGGCGTTGTGAAGACCCTTCTGTCTGTGATCAGAACTGCCTCGGTTTTATGGACTGCTGGTTGGAGCCCGCTCTCTTTCAGCCACTTACTGGCACGACGGAGGTTTTCATTTACCACCACCTCCAGCAGTTTCGTCGTCTTCGCCGTCACCACCAAGCCCACATCATCCGCAAAGCCTACCATTTCAGCCTGGCCCACGAGCTTCAGTTTGAGGAGGTCATCATACATGATGTTCCACAGGAACGGTCCAAGAACCGATCCCTGCGGTACCCCGGCCGTCACCTCATATTCCACCGGTCCCTGTTCCGTGTCGTAGATAATCTTCCTGTCGCTGAGGTAGCTGTCTATCATCTGCAGTAGATATGTTGGTAGTCTCCGATCTGCCAGCACCTCCGTGATCTTGTCCCACCTAGCTGTGTTTAACGGGTTCTGGATATCAAGGGTTATCACCGCGCAGAAGCCTTTGCTCTGCCACGGGCCCTGCTTTACCTTAAACGCTGCTTCGGTTACCCGCACTATGGCATCTACCGTCGATCTCCCTTTCCGGAAGCCGAATTGCCTCGGTGACAGCCCACCGTTTTGTTCTATGTGCTCTTCCAGTCGTCGGAGCAGGAGTCGTTCCAACAACTTCCCTGTTGTGTCGATAAGGCTAATCGGACGATACGACGACGGCTGTTCCAGTGGCTTTTCTCCTTTCCTTAGCAGGATTAGTGTCTGTCTCTTCCATCTTGCATGGAAGACCCCTTTCCGTAGGAATTTGTTGTAGACTTCCAACAGAACCTCTGGCCATGCTTCGACTGTTACTCTAAGTACCTCGTTAGGTATGCAGTCTGGTCCAGGAGCCTTCCCTGTCTGCAGACGTTTTGCCGCTGTCTGTAGTTCTTCGATGCGAAACGGGGTAAAGTCTACATGCCGGGCATGTCTCAGAACTCTTTTTTCGTGCGTTGGGAATAGCGCTCCGACTATTTGGCTCATGCGTACGGGGCAGGCCAGGCCGGGGATCTGTTTCCTACCTACTAGCTTTTTGGCTACGATCTTGTACGGCAGGCCCCAGGGATCCTCGTCCACCAATTTGCAAAGCTCCTTCCAGCATCTTCGCTTGCTGGTTTTTATTTCATTTCGTAGTTCCTTCTTAGCCTGTTTATAAGCTGTAACCAGCTGCCCTTGCATATTTTTCGCCCGTTGCATTTTCCTCCGCGCTGCAAGGCACCTCGTCCTGAGCTCGGCGATCCTCGCCGTCCACCAGTGAACTGATTTCCGCCCTGGTGGGGCCTTCTTGCGCTTTGGCATCGCTGCATCGCATGCAGCGATCAGAGCATCCATGGCTGTTCACTTACATGGCTGTAAGTTCACTGCAGCGTTTACGTCCTCTGACTCGACTACTTTTTGCAGTGTTCCTCGTTGTTTTGTCCTTTCCATATACGCTACTAGTTTCTTTTCGTCAAGCTTTGACCGCACCCATCCTCTGGCCTTCGCTGTATGTGTTTGCGTTGGCGTTTCCCTATTTCGGTCCGACTCCCCCGTTTCAATGGTGAACTCAATATATTGGTGGTCACTGAGGGTGAGGTCTTCCAGTAGAGTAGTATAGCTAGGCCGGTTCTAACGCACGTTGGGGGGAGGGAGAAAGGAGGGAGGGAGAGAAGGGGGAGGGTGAGAGGGGGAGGGAGAAAGGGGAGGGAGAGAGGGGGAGAGAGGGGAGGGAGGGTGGGGGGAGAGGGGGGAGGTCGAGTGGGGGAGGGAGAGAGGGGGGAGGGAGAGGTGGGGTAGAGGGGGGGCGGAGGGGGAGGGAGAGAGGGCGAGGCAGAGGGGGGCAGAGGGGAGGGGGAGGGAGCGCGGGTCAGGGGGGGTGGTAGGGAGCGGGGGGCGGCGATGCGTCGTGTCGTGTGTGTGTGTGTGTGTGTGTGTGTGTGTGTGTGTGTGTGTGTGTGTGTGTGTGTGTGTGTGTGTGTGTGTTCGTGTGTGTGTGTGTGTGTGTGTTCGTGTGTGTGTGTGTGTGTGTGTGTGTGTGTGTGTGTGTGTGTGTGTGTGTGTGTGTGTGTGTGTGTGTGTGTGTGTGTGTGTGTGTGTGTGTGTGTGTGTGTGTGTGTGTGTGTGTGTGTGTGTGTGTGTGTGTGTGTGTGTGTGTGTGTGTGTGCGTGCGTGCGTGCGTGCGTGCGTGCGTGCGTGCGTGCGTGCGTGCGTGCGTGCGTGCGTGCGTGCGTGCGTGCGTGCGTGCGTGCGTGCGTGCGTGCGTGCGTGCGTGCGTGCGTGCGTGCGTGCGTGCGTGCGTGCGTGCGTGCGTGCGTGCGTGCGTGCGTGCGTGCGTGCGTGCGTGCGTGCGTGCGTGCGTGCGTGCGTGCGTGCGTGCGTGCGTGCGTGCGTGCGTGCGTGCGTGCGTGCGTGCGTGCGTGCGTGTGTGTGTGTGTGTGTGTGTGTGTGTGTGTGTGTGTGTGCGTGCGTGCGTGCGTGCGTGCGTGCGTGGCGGCCTTTCAAAACCCCCTAATTTATGACATGCAGCTGGTGCCACTCCACAAGACAATGTCAAGATGTTTCCGCCCCGTCTCAAAGCTCGCCGACACTCGAAACAGGTCCTGACAGGTTTCTCGGAAGAGCGTGCATGCGTGCGTGCGTATGTGACAACCGGGTCAGAAAATTTTCTGTAATATGAAAACGCTAGGCGCCACATGGGTGGTCTTTATTTATGACATGCAGCTGTCCTGCTTCTATCTCGAAGACAATGGCAATTGCATCCGCCCCGTCTCACAAAGCTCGCCGACACTCGAAACACGTCCTGACAGGTTCCTCGGGGAAACTATAGTTTAGGGATCTATCGTCAAGGGCTATTGGCGCCGATGGACCACTTGAGCTGCACTCTTGGAATCATTTGACCCGATGCATCCCGACTTCCTGTTTTCGTCTCATGTTTCTCGAGCAATCTTCGCGTTTTCGGGAAACTCTGTTTTTTCCCCGAGAGAGGGCCAATCTTTTTTCCCGAAGAGCCTTTTTAATGATCCGCTCCGCTCAAAACTGACCGCACTTTGCATGAAGCAGTCAGTCGGTTCACATCGGGGAAGTTTTTTTCCCTACTCTTCAGCATGGAACAAATCTTGCGTGACCAAGCTGTGCTCTTACGGTCGTTCGAAGAATTTGCTGCGTGGGAACAGCGATGTATGGAGTTCATCGAAGGGCTGGAAACGCAGAGTCGGATTAAGCGCCCGCGATTATTAATTGGGCATCAACAATCACTAATCGCCCAAATAGCGCGTCTCGAAGGATTGAGGAATTCTGTGCGGAGTTGCTTCAGACACACGGGCGCAGGACATGCTGATCACGGGTTAATCTGGCGCGAGATTGACGTCTTTCAAAAGTCGCATATTGACGGGTTCCGTCATCAATCGCAGCCACATCGAGCCGAAACACTTTCTTAACGATGCTCGCGCCCTAGTGCTTTAACATGTGCGAAATATTATCAACAAGCACAACAGCATTAAAGTCAATACAGTGTTCAATGGTGAATTCGTGAGTGGCGATAAACAAGCCAATAAAAGTGTCAGCACGCGAAACTGCGAACTATTTAGGACAAGCGATTTGAGCGAGTGGTATGAACGGCGTGTTACGGAGCCCATTTTAACCTTACTCGACGAATTTCAAGAACGTGATAGTGGCTGGGCTCTGCAGAAAATACTTAACCTCGCGATAAATGTCAATAAGTATAATCCGATGCGTGCCGGGTGCTCCATATCATTGCCGCGGGAAATAATAATGCAGAGGGCTGTGGTTAACGTCAAATCGCGTGATAATGCATGTTTCGCATGGGCAGTTGTCGCTGCTCTACACCCAGCCGAACGAGACAGTGCCCGCCCGTCTTCTTACCCCCATTATTCGACAGTACTGAATCTGAAGGATATCGAATTCCCGGTGACGATACATCAAATTAAAAAATTCGAGGTCCAAAACAATATATCCATCAACGTGTATACCACCACCACCACGAAAAAAGACATTGTTCCAATACGCGTGACTCAACAGAAGAAGGAGAAGCATATCAATTTGCTGTACATGCAAGACACTGAGGACGACAATTTGGGGCATTTAGTATGGATCAAGAACCTGTCGAGACTCGTGATGGCGCAACTGACCAAAAAGAAGCAAAAAATATATATTTGCGATCGGTGTGTGAATTTAGCATTATTAATACGCAATTATATATCTACTGAAGGAGAAAATTGGGGAAAAAAATCTTGTTTGTTTTGTAGATGTCTGCATTACTTTGGTTCCGAGGAAAAATTGCAATCACACGAGGTCGATTGTGGGGCGATAAACGACTGTGCAATTCGACTACCAAACGACACCAATAAGTGGCTCCAGTTCAGCAACTTTAGCCGGAAAGAGCGACATCCATTCATCGTGTATGCCGATTTGGAGTGTGTGTTGGCAAAGACCGATGGGGAGAACCTAGCGAAAGACTTGTATCAACACCATGAAGTGTTTAGTATCGGATACTACGTATGCTGTGCATATGATGATTCATTATCTTCATATCACTCGCGTCGCAGTGCTGATTGCGTATCGTGGTTCGCGAAGAACTAAAAAATCTAGCATTGCGGATAAAAGAAATTTTCTGTGACAATGTCCCAATGATTTATCTGACACCGAGCGAGTGGGCTATTTTTCGAGCAGCGACTCAATGTCATATATGTAAGAAACCATTTGCGCAAGAAGATGTGCGCGTTCGAGATCATTGCCATCTGACTGGACGCTATAGAGGCCCTGCCCATTCCGACTGCAACCTCAATTATAAGCAGTCATTCTTCATTCCAGTAGTTTTTCACAATTTGTCGGGTTACGATGCACATTTTGTCATCAAGGAAGTAGCCACAGCGTTCGAAGGAAAGACCGATGTGCTTCCAATCACAAAGGAGAAATACATATCCTTCACGAAGCATGTTGAAATTACAGACGATTCAAAACACAAGATCCAATTGCGCTTCATCGACTCATACAAATTCCTCAACACGAGTCTCGACAAACTAGCCTCATTTTTGAGCGAGGACAAACTCAAAATTTTACGCACACAATTCCCAACTCTCTCGACGGACACTTTCAATTTGCTGACGCGAAAAGGGGTCTTCCCTTATGAATATATTGACGACGTGACCAAGCTAGACAACACTTGCCTTCCACCACGTGACGCATTTTACAGTTCCCTGACAGATGCCACAGTATCCGAGAGCGAGTATACACATGCTCAGAAAGTTTGGGAGCGGTTCGCCATTCGAACGCTCGGCGACTATAGCGATTTATACCTGAAGACAGATGTCTTGTTATTAGCCGATATTTTCGAAAACTTTCGGAATACGTGCATTGAGAGCTATGGCCTAGATCCCGCGTATTACTACACATTGCCCGGATATACCTGGGATGCAATGCTAAAACACTCGAATGTCAAGTTTGAATTACTAACTGACATCGACATGGTTTTATTCGTTGAGCGGGGTATACGCGGTGGTCTCAGTCAATGCTCAAACCGATATGCACACGCTAATAACAAGTACATGGAGTCGTTTGATCCATCGAAAGCATCATCATACTTGATGTATTTTGACGTCAACAATCTGTATGGGTGGGCAATGTGTCAACCTTTGCCATACGCAGATTTTCGATGGGTCAACGACGTGTCCAAGTTTGATCCATCTTCCATCGCGCTAGATTCACCAACAGGCTACATCCTTGAAGTCGACTTGAAATATCCGCAATCTCTACATGATGCGCACAAAGACCTGCCGTTTTGTCCAATACATGAAAAACCGCCGGGTAAGCGGGGAGAAAAGCTGTTAGCAACCGTCTGCGATAAAAAACGCTACATCATTCACTATCGAAATTTACAGCAGTGCTTACGTCATGGACTTTGCCTCACGAAAATCCATAGAGTCCTACAATTCACACAATCCCCATGGCTACGTTCATATATTGAGTTAAATACGCAGTTTCGAACGCTAGCCAAAAATGATTTTGAAAAGAATTTATTCAAATTAATGAACAATGCGGTGTTTGGCAAAACGATGGAGAATGTGCGCAATCATGTGGATGTAAAGCTTTTAACAAAATGGGAGGGCAGGTATGGCGCAGAGGGAATGATTTCGAAGCCAAACTTCCACAGCCGAAGTGTTTTTTCGGAAAACCTCATTGCCGTGGAATTGCGCAATCTCGAGGTGAAATTCAACAAGCCGATATATGTGGGTATGTGCATACTCGACATATCCAAAACATGCTTGTATGGATTTCATCACGAGTATATGGTACCTCCGTATCGGGATAAGTGTAAAATCATGTATACCGATACGGATAGTCTCATATATGACATTGAGAGCGATGATATGTACATGGACATGAAGCGCGACATTGTAAAATTCGATACGAGCGACTATCCGGTGGACAATAGGTATGATATGCCGCTTGTCAACAAGAAGGTACCCGGTCTCATGAAAGACGAATGCAATGGTGCAATTATGACCGAGTTCATTGGACTTCGATCGAAAATGTATGCGACACGTGTTGAGGGTAAGAAAGAGACGTAAAAAGTTAAAGGTGTCAAGAGTAGCGTTGTGGCTAGGACAATCACATTCAACGATTATGCCCGATGCTTGAAGGAAGACATTGAAATGAGCCGTAGTCAAACGTGCATTCGATCAAAGTTACACAAGGTCTACACCATTCGCGAGACTAAAATTGCTCTGAGTCCTCATGATGATAAGCGGTATATCATACCTGGGACCTCTGAGACCCTACCATGGGGGCATTACAGCATACCGTTGTAAAAAACTATCATGTATATAAACGCGATGTAAAATTGTGTGTACATTTTTGTAAATCCTTGATGTATAAAACTTGTGAAAATTGTGTGTGTGTTTTTGTAAATATTAACTCCATGTAAAACTTGTTTGCTGTAAATATTTTGTAAAAATGGACTTTTGTAGGTAAAGGAAACGGCTTTTGTAATCCATGTGTACCCATTATTTCCCACATACACTCTTCGAGGGCGGGAGGGAAGAAGGGATTGGAGGGAGAGAAAACGCCTGTTGTGGCGCACCACGTTGATGGGTAGAAAGAGAGTCATAAAAGTCTAAATGTTTTTGGCCTCTTTTATTGACGACTACAAATCAGATTTACATATCCAACTATTGTGGGCATTGTCGAAACCCAGCCATTTTACAAACATTCGATGACCGCGCTTCTTTCAAATTTTTTCTATGAGATAGATATCGGGGTACTTGACACGGAGAAGCTCTTGTTCGTAGAAACCACCGGCGATCGGTTCATCTTTATGATCCTTCAAGTGGTACGTCACCGGATGCGTTTTCTTCACACGAGATACCGTAAATATTTCCGTTGTCCAATTTGGCGTGTAACCTTTTTCGAAAACACTCTTAAATTTGCTGATTCGCACTTTATCGCCAATGGTGAATTTCCGTAGTGTTTTTATTGGCGGCTGAGTCTTATCGAAAACTTGCCGCAATATTTCCTTCTCATTCTCCGCGTTGACATTTCTCGGTTTCATCTTAATGGTGCGGTGTATGGAATCATTATATTCGGCTACTAGATTATCAAGAATATCGATCCACTTATAGCTACCACGAAGACTAAATTACATCCACATCTTATTCTTCAATGTACGATTGAAACGCTCGCAAATGGATGCCTTCAAGTTGCTATATGTTGAATACATGTGAATATTGTACTTTCTCATGAGGGCCTTAAAGTCACAATTGTAAAATTCTTTTCCCCGATCAACGTGTAAGTTCTGCGGTATGCGTCCCTTAAGGAGTATCGACTTCATTGCGGCGGCTGCATCCGTACCACTCTTACTCAGCATTGGCACGGCCCAGGCGAATTTTGAGAAGGTATCGATGACGGAGAGGAGAAATTTGCGTTTAGAGTTTTGTCGCGCGTATGATGACATATCGACGAGATCAGCTTGCCAGGTCTCGTCCAAGCCACGGATGTCCACATGTCGACGCGGATAGTTTCGTCGAGCAGGCTTATGTAGCTCCAGTACGAGAGCGCCCCTTTTTTCGTTCATTTTCCAGTCCACTCAGTCGTGCGTCCAATTCAGCAATGACGTTTGAATTGCGGATCGCCAAGTCTTGTAGAGTTGTGACATCGACCTCGAGAGTCTTTGCAATGTCTCTTATCGTAGCTTCAAGTCCATTAACCAGCAACTGGCTACTATCATTCATTTCTTTGCGAATGTTCTTAATGATAGTTCGGGATCTTTTGTGTAAAGCACTTAGAGTGATGGCGTCGTCTTCCCCCTCTGGATTAGCAATGTTACACAATCGTTTCTGCCGTACATCATAATGACCGTCTGCGGTAGTTCTAAACCCAATCCCAGGTCGGCCTGGAGGACCTGGCTTACTGACGAGTACACTCTTACGCAATTGGCGTCCAAACACATCGACACTCATGTTGATAATGCGTAAATTCCCCGATGTCGAGGAGTTAATAAATGATTTCAGCTTCACGCAATTCCTCGATAATCGATATAATTTCATTCGCATGGGCTGAATTTCCGGCTGCTTGTGATGCGAGAAGTAAGCGAAGACGATCTACTAGCTCGTTTGGATTGTCCCAATAAATATAGTCCAATTGGGTGTTTTTTCTAGCTAGCTTATACTTTGGCATACCTTGTCCCACATGATGTGCGACTATATTTGCGATATATGTGTTGAATTTGTGGCTGGTGTTACGTCGGATGGCCTCACAAGGCTTGTAAAATTTTTTGTGCGCATTCGTCGCAATGACAATATTTTCATAGTTTTTCAAATCGTCTGGTGTGAGTGCTTCGATATTGGGCACTTTTTTAAACAGCAGCTCAGTTAATCCAACAGTTTTCGCATAATTCACATCTCCCACACGAATATGTTGAGAGTCGAAATTTATCGGAGAATCGCCAATCATTAATCGGTTGTTTGAGAGATTCCGCACACCATATGATATATCCAGGCTCGCTTTTCTATTTGTTCGTAACAGCAGGAGATATTCACTGATCAGCTCATCGACATTTTGCGAGTCATCATCATCATTCTCATATATCAATTTGAAAGAATCTTGTGCTTCACTCTTGAAGGAATCGTGTGTCTCGTTCTTCAATTCATGATTCACACTATTTATCGCATCTCCTTCTTTATCGTCGGCTTTTTCATCCTTGATTTCCTCCTTCACCGGCTCACCGTTTTTGTACGACACCAATTTCTCCAATGGTCTGACTATAGGCTTAAAGACATCGCGCATTCTCTGCTCATCACTCTCTTTGCCAGATTTCATCATTCGATGCTTTCGTCTGATTGCATCGCTCGCCTTGGCAAGTTCGCGCAAGACATCCTTTTCACGCAATAATTGTTCGCTCTTCATGTTGTCACCGCCACGGCGTGCACAATACTGTCTCTTCAACCACCCGTGATGAGTCATTTATCAATGCTTAGAAAATAATCAAAACCTTGTCTGTATCGACCCACATTAATGTCGCTATCCTTGTCAATCGTGATAAATGCATACTTGTTGGAATTCCAGCATTTCATGCACATGTTTTTGAAGCATGTATAAGTCATATCCGTATTAACGTGATCGTTGTACACGTGTTTGAGATTCATATCATCCTGCTTGAAAAGCACCACGAAATTTGCATTATCCCTCACGAGATGTTTGGGGATACGAGTGTACGTCTGACAAAGATAAAAACTGCCGACAATCTCGTGTCTTCCCATGGAAAAGAAGGCTCCAACATTATCCTGCTTTTCGCATGCTATATCATCAAAGATGAATATAGAGTTGGATCGCGCATCACTTGGCGCTATCACCTGGTCATGCGCCTCGAATGGATGATACGCGACTCCACTCACAGGTTCGAGTAATCGTTCGAGCAACTTATACTTTGGCTGCCGCAGCGATTTGGAATACAAGTAAATGTTCTCAAATCTCAAGCCATTCGGATGGATGATGAGAGTGAGCAGGGCATTGGTTTTCCCGCAATTCGATGGACCGCAGAACAGTGCACGTATGCTATCCGGCAATAAATTCCCATGACGTTTTTCTTTCCTCCCACCGTCTGCGACAAACTCGTCGAAATTTATCACGGGAAGTCCGTCTCCAATAGTTTGCTTCCTGGACGTCATCTCACACACGGCTAACGGCGAAATCATATAAATAGCATTCTTATAGGGATTATCCGTCAGTCGCATATTGTCTTTAGACATGATCGTGCATCGCAAGAGTGGTAAGGGTTTGGTCAATCGCCTAATCAACAAACTCCCCGTTGAGCTACATCTGCCGGGGTATCAGTATTGTGGACCAGGCACAAAGTTGGCCAAGCGCCTCGCTCGTGGTGATCCCGGCATTAATCCATTGGATACGGCATGCAAACAACACGATATTGCGTATTCGAAAAATCCGGATAATCTTGAAGTGAGACATTTGGCGGATAAAGTGTTGGCTGAACAGGCTTGGCAACGTGTTACCGCGCGAGACGCTAGTATCGGCGAAAAAGCCAGTGCTTGGGGTGTGGCTAATATTATGAAGACAAAGAGAAAATTTGGTATGGGGATAAAGGCTCGCGGGCGTGGTGTTTGTTTGAAAAAGATAATTGGTGCTGCAAAGAAGACAATGATTCAAAGTAATGATCCGCAGAAGTTTATTAAATCAGCTCTAAAGAGAGCTCGTGCAGCTGTAAAGATGCAAGGTGGCAAAGTACGCACACCTCGGGTTCTACCTATACCCCATAAAATTGGTGGTTTATTGCCGTTCCTCGTGCCCATTTTTGCGGATCTAAGCGCTGCGGGTGCTTTGTCAGGTGGTGCGGCTAGTATAGCTAAAGCGGTAAATGCTGCTCAAGCAGCTAAACGTGAATTGGATGAAAGTAGGCGTCATAATCGGACAATTGAAGCGATTGCATTAGGACGGGGTCTACATCTAAAACCATATAAGCAGGGATTGGGCCTTCATATTAAGGCAAAAAACTAGAAGTTACGCTACCACGCCGACCCCTCACCGACCGCGACCTACTCAAATATGCGAAAATCCTAAAAATTCCGCACTTTCGTGGAGCTTACATGCGCGATACATTGCCGGCGAGTGGACCCCTCAAATGTGAAGCAGCGGTTGTGAATTTGGACGAAAATGTCGGTCCTGGAACACACTGGGTCGCTTACAAAAAGACCGGATGGAAAGTCGTGTACTTTCATAGTTTCGGTAATCTTCCACCACCATCCGAACTCATGAGATATTTTCGTGTTGGTAGCGTTAATTATAATTATACTAGATATCAAGAATATGATACGATTGAATGTGGACATTTGTGCCTCAAGTTTCTTTCTCGACAATTGCATCACAAAGACAAATATACACTATATATATAGGGGTGAAATGACGTGGAGAATTCAGGTGTCAATTTACCAGCACCATGGATGATAGCTTAACGTTGACCATATCCGGCTCATCATCCATACTCGAGGCGCAATACTTTCCCCCCATCGAACTCTCGCCACACAAAAATTATACCCTCGGTCTCGTGGAATTGTTAACGTTCAACTCTATTCCCAATATTGACGTTGACCACGATAAACTTTACGTGGGAGATGAGGTGTTGACGATACCTACGGGTAGTTATGAACTAGAGGATATTGAGGCGTTTGTACAAGCAGAGCTCTCACGTAAAAACATCAAAATCAGCATTAAACCCAACAATAATACGCTACGCAGTGAGATCGAGTGTGATTGTGAGGTAAATTTTGAACCGAAAAATTCCATTGGACATCTACTAGGCTTCACCGCACGCAAATTGGAAGCCAATAAAAGACACGAATCCGATCTCCCAGTGGCCATTCTCAAAGTGAACGCCCTACGCGTTGAGTGCAACATTACCGCCGGTGCCTATATTAACGGACAAAAAGTGCACACAATTCACGAATTCTTTCCATCCGTGCCACGGGGCTATAAGATCATTGAAGTTCCCTCCCACGTAATTTATCTGCCAATCACGAGCCGAACGATTGATGCGATACAGCTTCGCATAGTGGATCAGGACGGTGATTTGGTAAATTTCCGCGGTGAAGTAATCACCATACGCCTGCATATAAAGTCGTGATGGGTATTGTTTTCAACAGATCGTCCAATAACAATAAACGACCATGGATAAAATCGATCAGTCGTCGGCCAGCGCCCAAAGTGCTAACACCTCAAAACGTGCTACTCTTGAGGAATTTGGGTCTCAAAGTGCGTGGCGAAAGCGTGTAAAAAATTATTTAGTCTGTGCTCTGTGCATCTGTTGCGTGAGATGGAAGAAGAAATCGTAAGCATTCAGGCGCCAGTGGTCTTTGATGAGTCCATCATCCATTGCGAGATTCACGGGCATCAGCCATATGCATCTTCAACCTTCAATAACAGCGATGAAATTCGTATTGCAATCCAACATCGACCTCTCCATTCTGCCAAGCAAGAGTTCCCTACACATATGTGGAAAATTATCGAAGCGTGACGGAGCGCCAACCACTGCTACAAGTCTCGTCAACAATGCCATTTGTCATTTGTTTGAGGAAGTGCGATATGAATTGAATGCCATAGAAATCGATCGTAATAAGAATGTCGGCATTACGAGTGTAATTAAGGGATATTCGTCTCTCTCACCGGCCAAAAGTTCTATGCTCGAGAACACTGGATGGCTCGATGTCGAAGAGACCAAGCAGATTGTAGATGTGTCGGGAAACTTTTATGTCTGTCTACCGCTCAGCATGCTTCGCGGCTTTGCCGAAGATTATCGTAAAATTGTCGTAAATGCCAAGCACGAGTTGATTCTCACGAGATCAAAGACCGACGACAATGCGATTGTACAAACGGCCGCCGAAGACTACAAACTCGTATTGCATAAAATAGAATGGCTCGTACCGTATGTAACGGTCTCGGATCAACGAAAAATTCAACTGTTAAAGTTTCTCGCCAAAGACGCACCAATCTCCATGAGTTTCCGAACATGGGAACTGTATGAATATCCGTTGCTGCCTGCGACCTCCAAGCACGTGTGGTCTGTGAAAACTTCAAATCAACTGGAGAAGCCACGATATGTCATACTCGCGCTGCAGACGGGACGGAAAAATACGAATCAACACAATGCGAGCCACTTTGATCATTGTAACATGAGTGATGTCAAACTATACCTCAACTCGCAATGTTATCCATATGGAAATTTGAATTTGAACATTGAACTAAATCAATATGCTCTACTCTACGAGATGTATGCAAACTTTCAGCAGACCTATTACAACAAAGAGGCTGAACCATGGCTGAGCAGGGTGGAATTTTTAGAAAAAGCCCCCCTCGTTGTCATTGACTGTTCAAAGCAAAACGATTCTCTCAAGTCCGGCCCTGTTGACGTGCGTCTTGAATTTGAATTGAAAAACAATATTCCGCCACAAACTTCGGCATACTGCATGATCCTTCATGATCGTATTGTCGAGTACAATCCAATCGGTGGTGGGGTTAAAAAAATGGTATAAAATCATGCTGATGATTCGCACCCGCATCAGTCAACATGGAGCTTATCGTCGATGTACAGGGCTTCAAGAGTCCCATCAACAAATTTGTCCTAAAGGAGATGTCCATCGTCAGACTCCTCGACAAGGATGCTGAACCACTGACGCTCGCCTTCGACGCACCATTTGCCTGGGACTCTCTACCGGCCAAGTACAAAATGACCAACAAGTGGTTGGAACGCAATTTCCATGGAATAGGATGGGATCACAGCGGCATACCATACGAGGCAGCTAGAAAGACAATTCGACGAATCTTGCAAGGAGCTCCCACCATCTATGCGAAGGGATTCGAGAAATGCGCATGGCTATCAAGATTCACAGATGCCACAACAAAAGTCATCGACTTGGAGACTCTGGACTGTCCATCGCTGCAGAAGCTGCCGAAAATCACGAAATCCAAATGTCCCCATCATTCCTTCAATACAAAATACAATTGCGCCGAAGCTAATGTAAAGTCGTTGAAAAGCTGGTTGAGTGTATACGAAGCGTGAGCGAGGGATTTTTTTAAAATGAATAAAAACATTTTGAACAAATATCGTTCTCTCCATTTATTTCCTATATCTACGGCGAATACAGTTTGACGACATTTTTTTTTTTTTTTTTTTTACATTATATTCGATGATAAAGTTTTTTTTTTTGTACATTTTTAGATAGCACTAAGCGTTGAAAACTCTGCCATGATGACTGTGATGTAAACAGTCTTTGCACTCTACGATGGTGATGATGCCAGCTGCCGCTGAGTTCGTTGTCTCCACCGGGCCTTCACGAGCGTTCTGTTCCACCATACTCAGACTCGAGCGTCGAAAACTCTACGATGATGACTGTGATGTAAACAGTCCTTGCACTCTACGATGGTGATGATGCTGGCTGGTGTTGAACTTGTTGTCTCCGCCGAGCCTTCACGAGCGTTCTTTTCCACCATATTCAGACTCGATGGAACTCGACGCTGTTGTATTTTCCACCAATGTACTTCATGTAGAGTTGATCATTGCGCGCCAGTTGCAGCATACTCTCGAACATTTTCAGATCTTGATCGAAGGCCTTTACCAGCCGCGCTGGCAAGAAAACGGCAAACTCATTTGCAACGTCCACGATGTAGCGGTTTCCAAACTTGGTCTGTACAGCTCTCATGTCCGTGATTTGATGATCCGAATGGACGTGGAGTTCTGACAGCTTCTTCGTTGGGAGGAATTCCGCCATCAGGCTGACTTTGTTGATATTTGAGAGATCCATTTACCCCGCACTTTCAAAGTTCTTTTTTGGAGAGATGTTGATGGTGCGGTGGAATAGTGTAGTCTGAGCTTGGTCCACGAAATCGTAAGCTCCCTCGTGTATCCCCTCCACTCAGATTTTGAAAACTTCTCCCCACTTATCCAATCATAGGCATGTGTAACAGGTTCAAACACGTTCGAAGAACCCCGCACGTACGGAACTTCCCCCCTCGCAACACTTTTCACACTCCCGACGTTGAGGTGGGGGGCCATCAATGTGATCTTTCATCTGCGGTGTATTATAGTGCTCCATGCATGGAAGATATGATATCACTTCACTGTCGTTCTGATCATGTTCCGGCTAACGATCCCACAGTAAACCAATAAAGTTACCCCAATACTTTAGGAGCAAAACCATTGGAATCTGTTTGAGCTCGTGTTGAGTCAAGTCCAGGGGGTGCTTGGCTGGATGTACTGCGTACATACTCGCACATGCGAACATCTTGACGTTATATCTCGGAATGAACCCGAGACCTCGATGAGACTTCTTTTTTCAAGAGTGCAGCTCAAGTGGTCCATCGGCGCCAACAGCCCTTGACGATAGATCCCTAAACTATAGTTTTCCCAAGAAACCTGTCAGGAAGTGTTTCGAGTGTCGGCGAGCTTTGTGAGACGGGGCGGATGCAATTGCCATTATCTTCGAGATAGAAGCAGGGTAGCTGCATGTCATAAATAAAGACCACCCATGTGGCGCCTAGCGTTTTCATATTACAGAAAATTTCCCGACCCATATATGGTTGTCACATACGCACGCACGCATGCACGCTTTTCCGAGAAACCTGTCAGGACCTGTTTCGAGTGTCGGCGAGCTTTGAGACGGGGCGGAAACATCTTGACATTGTCTCTTGGAGTGGCACCAGCTGTATGTCATAAATTATGGGGGCTTTGAAAGGCCGCCATGCACGCACGCACACACACACACACATACACACACACACACACACACACACACGCGCGCGCGCGCACGCACGCACGCACGACGCATCGCCCCCCCCCCCCCCGCTCCCTACCACCCCACCCCCCTGCCCCTCGCTCCCTCCCCCCTCCCCTCTGACCCCTCTCTCTCTCCCCCTCTCACCCTCCTCTCTCCCCCTCCCCCTCTCTCCCTCCCCCCTTTCTCCCTTCCCCCAAAGTGCGTTAGAACCGGCCTAGCTATACTACTCAGTAGTTTCCAATTCGTCGTTCTACCCGCCATTTCTGCTGAGGCTAGCGTGACGTCAATGACCGACCTGGTGTTCCCACGCCGGAAGGTATACTTGGTCCCCTTGTTAAGTACCACCATGTCGATCCTCGCTATCAGCTCTGACAGTGCCTCTCCTCTTCTGTCTAGACGCCTGGAACCCCATTCTGGCGATTTGCTGTTGAAGTCTCCGGTTACGAGGACTTCACCTCTGGCCGATCTTATGCTATCCTCCAGCTCGTCTATTTAGGCGACGAAGTCGCCGTATTCCGTGTTTGGTGAGAAGTAGCAGCTATACACTCTCACTCCTTCGAGTTCCACCCAGACATAGTTTGCTGCCGTTTCGCAGGCTGCCCTGACTCCCATGTTGCGGCTCAGGATTGCTATAGCCGCTCTGCCTGTTTTGTCCTGGTACCAGCAGCCCGTTTTCGGCGTTAGATACTGCTCGCTGACTAGCAGTACATCTATTGCCTTCTCCCTGGCCGTCTGCATAAGGAGGTCTTGTGCCTCTCGGCCGTGCCCCAGGTTTGTCTGCAGGTACCTGGTCAATTCCTTGCCTTGCTCAGCTCCTTTCGGAAGGATTCACATTTGGCACTGCCCAGTATGTGCTACGCTCCTTCGTTTTATCCCCCTTCCGCGCAGATCACGCAGTGGGGGGAACTTTTGCACTCCTTGGCAAGATGTTCTTCGGATCCGCATAGTCGGCACATGTTGGACCTATCTACTCCTTTGCAGTGGGTCGCAGCGTGTCCGAAGCCTAGGCAGCGGAAGCATCGGGTGACCTGGACTTTGAGCCTTACTCGGCACCTAACCCAGCCCACCTTCAGCCGTCCCACTTCGAGAAGCTTGTCCGCAAGCTCCGCCGGCATGGCTGCTACAGCCTTTTTCGTTCCTTGAAACACCGTTCGCAGCGCCCTGATGTCGAAGGTTTTAGCCTCCGAGATTCCAGCCGCTTCGTTCAGCGCTTCGCTGAGCTCAGCCTCGTCTGTAGCTTCGTCCAAGTCCAATATCTCCACGGTCACTATTTGCGACAGGGTTTGTACAGTCGCCTTGCCGTCGAGTGCGCCGACAACGGCCTCTCTGAGGGCTTCGGCTTTTTTTCCTCCTTTTCCTATCTCCAAAAGGAGTTTACCGCTCCGCGTTCTCCTAATTCCGGAAATTTTTACTCCGTGGCTGTCCGGGTCCACCTTCTTCTTGAGATCCCGGAGGACGTCTGCGTACGAGTGTTCACCCTCGACTGTTACCATTAAGGCTTCTGGTAGTCGTCCACGCGGTTTTTTCCTTGGTGAATTTTCCTTCGTAGCTCTGCGATTCTCTCTCCTTTCGCTGCGACTCTTTTGCGTTCTCCAGGGTTCGTCCGTTGCCGCTTCGCCCTCTACTCTCAAGGTCGGTTCCGTTTGGAGCGTTTCAGGAGCCTGCGCTTCCCTCTTGTCCGGCTTCGAGCCTTTCTTTAAGTATCGCCGTTTTTGTTGTCGCATGTCCTCCTCCGGGGATGATAGAGCTCATCGTTTCCTATTTTCTGTTTCTGGTGTGTTCAGCAGCCTTCTCGTCGTGCGGCTGTCTACTCGCAGGAGCTGCCGGGCTTGCGGCGTTTGCGCCGACGCTACGTCCTTCGCTCCTTTTTCTGCGTATCTCTTTCCTCTTGCCGCTGCACCGGTATGGTGCGGGTCTGCACCCCACCTTGTGCAGGTGCCAGCACCGTCAGGCTTCGAGGTTGCCTCCTGTCTCGCTTTCCCTAGCGTCCTTCGGCATTCCGTGAGATGCTCGTAGTGAACGAAAGCTTCTCCTATGGCCTCCCTAATTTCCTTGTGGATATTCCTCGCAGCTTTCACAATCTCATAGATAGCAAGGATGTTCTTGCCGAGGTTCTCCAGTGTCTCCCTTTCTTCGTCTTCTAGCAGCGCGAGCCGCTTTTTTCCTCCGTTGTCTCCGGCTTCGTTCGCCTGGGTTGCCTCCTTCGGTTGGGATTCCACCTCAATGGTCCTGCGGGCGCTTGGTGACGACATCCCAGGGCCCGCTTGCTCGCCCCCGATAGACGCCGGTACTGGGGATCCGACCCCCTGCACCGTAAATGGTTTTCCATTTGATGTACTTTCCATATTTGGTTTATTTTCGGGGTTCCATCCCCTAGGTTTTTGTAGGGGTTTCCCTCCCCTCGCTCCCTTTGGTCCGCGGAGGTTATTTCGTTTCACCTCTATCCGCCGGCACTGCCGGGTAGGACATACCCCTATCCGCCACCTGGGGACGCGCTCTGTAGGAGTGGGCTCTCCCCAGAGTCTATCTATCTATCTATCTATCTATCTATCTATCTATCTATCTATCTATCTATCTATCTGTCTATCTATCTATCTATCTATGTATCTATTTATGTATCTATCTATCTATCTATCTATCTATCTATCTATCTATCTATCTATCTATCTATCTATCTATCTATCTATCTATATATCTATCTATCTATCTATCTATCTATCTATCTATCTATCTATCTATCTATCTATCTATCTATCTATCTATCTATCTATCTATCTATCTATCTATCTATCTATCTATCTATGTATCTATCTATCTATCTATCTATCTATCTATCTATCTATCTATCTATCTATCTATCTATCTATCTATCTATCTATCTATCTATCGATCTATCTATCTATCTATCTATCTATCTATCTATCTATCTATCTATCTATCTATCTATCTATCTATCGATCTATCTATCTATCTATCTATCTATCTATCTATCTATCTATCTATCTATCTATCTATCTATCTATCTATCTATCTATCTATCTATCTATCTATCTATCGATCTATCGATCTATCTATCTATCTATCTATCTATCTATCTATCTATCTATCGATCTATCTATCTATCTATCTATCTATCTATCTATCTATCTATCTATCTATCTATCTATCTATCTATCTATCTATCTATCTATCTATCTATCTATCTATCTATCTATCTATCTATCGATCTATCTATCTATCTATCTATCTATCTATCTATCTATCTATCTATCTATCTATCTATCTATCTATCTATCTATCTATCGATCTATCGATCTATCGATCTATCGATCTATCTATCGATCTATCGATCTATCTATCGATCTATCGATCTATCGATCTATCTATCGATCTATCGATCTATCGATCTATCGATCTATCTATCGATCTATCGATCTATCGATCTATCGATCTATCGATCTATCGATCTATCGATCTATCGATCTATCGATCTATCGATCTATCTATCTATCTATCTATCGATCTATCTATCTATCTATCTATCTATCTATCTATCTATCTATCTATCTATCTATCTATCTATCTATCTATCTATCTATCTATCTATCTATCTATCTATCTATCTATCTATCTATCTATCTATCTATCTATCTATCTATCTATCTATCTATCTATCTATCTATCTATCTATCTATCTATCTATCTATCTATCTATCTATCTATCTATCTATCTATCTATCTATCTATCTATCTATCTATCTATCTATCTATCTATCTATCTATCTATCTATCTATCTATCTATCTATCTATCTATCTATCTATCTATCTATCTATCTATCTATCTATCTATCTATCTATCTATCTATCTATCTATCTATCTATCTATCTATCTATCTATCTATCTATCTATCTATCTATCTATCTATCTATCTATCTATCTATCTATCTATCTATCTATCTATCTATCTATCTATCTATCTATCTATCTATCTATCTATCTATCTATCTATCTATCTATCTATCTATCTATCTATCTATCTATCTATCTATCTATCTATCTATCTATCTATCTATCTATCTATCTATCTATCTATCTATCTATCTATCTATCTATCTATCTATCTATCTATCTATCTATCTATCTATCTATCTATCTATCTATCTATCTATCTATCTATCTATCTATCTATCTATCTATCTATCTATCTATCTATCTATCTATCTATCTATCTATCTATCTATCTATCTATCTATCTATCTATCTATCTATCTATCTATCTATCTATCTATCTATCTATCTATCTATCTATCTATCTATCTATCTATCTATCTATCTATCTATCTATCTATCTATCTATCTATCTATCTATCTATCTATCTATCTATCTATCTATCTATCTATCTATCTATCTATCTATCTATCTATCTATCTATCTATCTATCTATCTATCTATCTATCTATCTATCTATCTATCTATCTATCTATCTATCTATCTATCTATCTATCTATCTATCTATCTATCTATCTATCTATCTATCTATCTATCTATCTATCTATCTATCTATCTATCTATCTATCTATCTATCTATCTATCTATCTATCTATCTATCTATCTATCTATCTATCTATCTATCTATCTATCTATCTATCTATCTATCTATCTATCTATCTATCTATCTATCTATCTATCTATCTATCTATCTATCTATCTATCTATCTATCTATCTATCTATCTATCTATCTATCTATCTATCTATCTATCTATCTATCTATCTATCTATCTATCTATCTATCTATCTATCTATCTATCTATCTATCTATCTATCTATCTATCTATCTATCTATCTATCTATCTATCTATCTATCTATCTATCTATCTATCTATCTATCTATCTATCTATCTATCTATCTATCTATCTATCTATCTATCTATCTATCTATCTATCTATCTATCTATCTATCTATCTATCTATCTATCTATCTATCTATCTATCTATCTATCTATCTATCTATCTATCTATCTATCTATCTATCTATCTATCTATCTATCTATCTATCTATCTATCTATCTATCTATCTATCTATCTATCTATCTATCTATCTATCGATCTATCTATCTATCTATCTATCTATCTATCTATCTATCTATCTATCTATCTATCTATCTATCTATCTATCTATCTATCTATCTATCTATCTATCTATCTATCTATCTATCTATCTATCTATCTATCTATCTATCTATCTATCTATCTATCTATCTATCTATCTATCTATCTATCTATCTATCTATCTATCTATCTATCTATCTATCTATCTATCTATCTATCTATCTATCTATCTATCTATCTATCTATCTATCTATCTATCTATCTATCTATCTATCTATCTATCTATCTATCTATCTATCTATCTATCTATCTATCTATCTATCTATCTATCTATCTATCTATCTATCTATCTATCTATCTATCTATCTATCTATCTATCTATCTATCTATCTATCTATCTATCTATCTATCTATCTATCTATCTATCTATCTATCTATCTATCTATCTATCTATCTATCTATCTATCTATCTATCTATCTATCTATCTATCTATCTATCTATCTATCTATCTATCTATCTATCTATCTATCTATCTATCTATCTATCTATCTATCTATCTATCTATCTATCTATCTATCTATCTATCTATCTATCTATCTATCTATCTATCTATCTATCTATCTATCTATCTATCTATCTATCTATCTATCTATCTATCTATCTATCTATCTATCTATCTATCTATCTATCTATCTATCTATCTATCTATCTATCTATCTATCTATCTATCTATCTATCTATCTATCTATCTATCTATCTATCTATCTATCTATCTATCTATCTATCTATCTATCTATCTATCTATCTATCTATCTATCTATCTATCTATCTATCTATCTATCTATCTATCTATCTATCTATCTATCTATCTATCTATCTATCTATCTATCTATCTATCTATCTATCTATCTATCTATCTATCTATCTATCTATCTATCTATCTATCTATCTATCTATCTATCTATCTATCTATCTATCTATCTATCTATCTATCTATCTATCTATCTATCTATCTATCTATCTATCTATCTATCTATCTATCTATCTATCTATCTATCTATCTATCTATCTATCTATCTATCTATCTATCTATCTATCTATCTATCTATCTATCTATCTATCTATCTATCTATCTATCTATCTATCTATCTATCTATCTATCTATCTATCTATCTATCTATCTATCTATCTATCTATCTATCTATCTATCTATCTATCTATCTATCGATCGATCGATCTATCGATCGATCTATCGATCGATCGATCTATCGATCGATCTATCGATCGATGTATCGATCTATCGATCTAGCTATCGATCTATCGATCTATCTATCTATCTATCTATCTATCGATCTATCGATCTATCTATCTATCTATCTATCTATCTATCTATCTATCTATCTATCTATCTATCTATCTATCTTTTTTTTTTTTTTTTTTTTTTTTTTTAATGAGGAGGGGAAATCTTCAGTAAGACGCCCAGGTGTTGCGGGTAGTGTCGGATTTTTACCGACTAAAACCCCTCCTCCCTCTCCACACCCCACATCGGCACCGCTTTCGCATAACTTCCATGTGGTGTGTTTTGGTCCTCTTTGGGACTCCGCTGTTCTGATAACTCTTCCGTTACTCTCCGGCTTTCTCAGGCTGTTCCAGCGGCGAGGCTTGTCTGGCCTTCTGCCCTGTTTCTCTCTTCGGTTTCCATTTCTCTTTTTTTCTGCATCGTTCTTTTTATAAAGAACGATGTCGCCGTCCATATTCTATCTGCGCTGAGCATCAACGGGATCAGATTGTCTTCATTGATCGTTCTGTTTCCTATTTGGGCTTCCAGGTTTATTCGTTCTGCTTCTGTAGCAGGGCACTCAAAAACTGCGTGCTGCGCGTCGTCCGGACTGAAGCCGCAGTGGCAGCATGCTGCGCTTTCTCGTTTTTTAAAACGCGTCAGGTATTGGTTAAAGCAGCCGTGCCCTGTTAGCGCCTGCGTAAGTTCGTAATTCATTTGGCCGTGGGGTCTTCCAATCCACTCAACTATGTTGGGGATGAGTCGGTGTGTCCATCTGCCTTTGGTATCCGTGTCCCAGCGTTCCTGCCAACGCCTGAGCAACCTTTGGCGGGCCGTATCTTTTGCCGCTGCCCTTACCCTATCGGTAATCGGGTTTGATTCGTTTTGGTGGATATCCTGGAAGATCTCGCTTTTTTCTCTTGCCAGTAAGTCAATCGGTGGTGTGCTAGCAAGGACCAGTGCCGCGTTTTCAGAAACTGTCCTATACGCAGATATTGTTCGTATGGAACTGCGTCTCTGTACTGCTGCCAGTTTTCGTCGTGTTCCGGCTTTCTCCATAGCGTCTACCCATATTTCCGCTCCATACAGGATTTTCGAATGAATAACGCTATTTAGGAGTCTTCTTTTGAGCTCACTGGGCCCATCGGCATTCGGCATAAGCCTGGCTAGCGCCGCTGCAGTCGAAGCTGCCTTCTCGCCTACGATATTCACGTGCTCCGTAAAACTCAGTGCAGTATCTATCTGTACTCCTAAGTACTTCAGAGATTTACTCCAGCTTAAAGTTTGGCCGTCCAGTTGCAGCGTTGGCGTTGTGAAGACCCTCCTATCCGTGATGAGAACTGCTTCCGTTTTATGAACTGCCAGTTCCAGCCCACTCTCTCTCAGCCACTTGCTAGCTCGGCGAAGGCTCTCATTCGCTGTTACCTCCAGCATTTTCGTCGACTTCGCCGTCACCACCAAGCCTACGTCGTCCGCAAAGCCAACCATTTCTGCTTCGCCCGGGAGCTTCAGCTTAAGAAGGTCATCGTACATAATGTTCCACAGGAACGGTCCTAGTACCGATCCCTGCGGTACCCCTGCCGTCACTTCATACTCCACCGGCCCTTGCTCCGAGTCGTAGATCAGTATCCTATCGCTGAGGTAGCTTTCTATCATGTGCAGTAGGTATGCCGGCGTTTTCCTGTTTACGAGCGCGTCCATGATCTTTCCCCACCTGGCTGTGTTGAAGGCGTTTTGGATGTCTAAGGTTATCACCGCGCAGAAGCCCTTGCTCTGCCGCGGACCCTGTTTCACCTTAGCTGCCATTTCGGTCACCCGCGCTATGGCGTCTACCGTCGATCGCCCTTTCCGGAAGCCATACTGCCTCGGTGACAGCCCTCCGTTTCCTTCTATGTGCTCGACCAGTCGCCGAAGCAGAAG